>CAJVPV010003774.1:0-10842 GCA_910591835.1 Acaulospora morrowiae | reverse complement strand
TATATTTAATTTTTTTATATTTTTTAAATTAATATTTATTAAATAACAATGCAATTTTTAATTTTTTAAAAAATTTTAGCAAAAAATTTTGGGTACCACTGTATATTGGTGTTATTGTAAATGCATTTTCTATCAAGTATATCATCATTATTTCATTATTCCTGTTTTATTGTTTTCCTATCATATGTTCATATCTATTAACTTCAAATTCTTTTTTTGCAGATATATTTATGATTTTGAAAATTAGAATTGAACAGAATTGCAAGGAATTGCATAAGGTTCAAAACACTATTAAAAATAATGATGAAGTATATTCCATCTATTAAATTTAATATAAAATTGAGATTGAATACAAAGTTTATTGAAGTGATATTATAATTTCTATTTCTATTTTCAATATTTATATTGAACTCTTTTTCTTAATCTTGATGATCTGTAATGTTCAGTTATTCTTTTGTTTTATCAGGCAGATTATTGCATATGACTATAGTTTCTTCTTCTCAATATATGTCACTTTTATTATAGGTTCTCTTATCAGTATTAACAATTCATAGTTGTAGCATGTTTCTGGTCAACTTTCTTTTTTTTAATCAATATCATTTGTAATAATTAAACATTCTTCTAAGGTATATTGTTACAGTTCATTTTCTAGTCATCTTTTTTTTCTTATGAATTATTTTTGAATATTTATTCATATTCTTATAAGTAAAGATCTTTGTCAGTTCAATTTTATTATTTTTATTCTGCTGTTTTTTATAAATTGATCTTTTTATTATTTAATTTTTCTAAAATAATTATTAAATGAATTTTCTCATTATTAGAATTTTATTATTGTCAAGATGTTCCTTTATAATATTTTTGAGTAATTGGTAATTAGCTCTATTTGATGTTTTTCGATTTTTTTTTGTATAATAATTATGTTATGAATAATTCTCAGTACTTTATTTATTGGCTTTAAAATCTTGCTCAAGTCTTTATCTATAACTTCTTTTGTAGGTTTGTTCTGTGTTTACAAATCAAAGTATCTTTTTTTATTACAATGGTTTTCATTCTTCAGGGCCAACATTTTATCTTCTACAGTATACAAGTCTTGGATTGAATGTCTTAGATTTCTTTTATTCTTCTTATATTACATTTTCTTTGCAGATAATCCTTAGAGAAAGCTGTTTCTCTTTGAACAATTTTTGATATCACGTTTCTCTTTCTTGAATTTCTATAACTCTGTTTTTTTTCTATCGATATCACTAATCTATTTATATTTTTTTGATAAAAATTGCAGATTTGCTAAGTTTTCTTATCTCTAATACCTGTTCTATTTCTTGAATGTAAACTTTTGATTCTCTTATTTTGCTTACTTTTTTTTTTTTTACTATTGCTTTGAGTACTGTTATTGATATAGTGATATTTCTAATAGGTAATAACAATATATTATTTCTCAATTCAAATACAAACTATTATTTTGTCATTTTTCTAAAATAGTCATCCTTAAAATAAAACTACTTAAGTAACTTTTTAAATCTTTAGATATACTTAATTATTGATTTGTTATTCTTTTGCTCAAAATTCTCTAATTCTAACTATTATATAGTGCCATTGCTTAAGCAATATAAAATGCTGCAAGAAGATTAACATAAAGCTGCTTTTATTGTTACTCTTGTCTTAATAAGTAGACTGATTTCGATTTTCTTTATATTCTTCTTTGGCAGTTCCTTTCAGATAACTGTATATCTCTTTCAATTTTTTGTTATTTGACTAAATGTTGAATTCACTGGTCTTTTTATAGCATTTCAATTATCATTATAGGTTTTCTCTAGATTTATTCTTAAAGAAAGTTAACTTAGTTTGACTAACTTCTTTTTTTTCTGGTGCTCTGACTTTTAAGCTTCTTATATTATTATAAGTATATACTATTACTTGCAAGATATTTAACTGCTAGAGAAATCTAATAGTTATATTGCCTCCAATTTGAAAATTCATTTTTATTTTTATACTTATTATTAATGTCATACAGATATACTAATACAAGGTATTAAATATGTTTTAACTAATTATTAGTTGATTTCTTGTTACATCTGGATCAAATTATTATGCTGTGTAAGTGTTTAAAAAAGTAAGAAAAAATAAAAAAAAGTAAAATTAGAAGATAATTTGCAAAAAGGTTATAACTAGGGCTCCTAATTATATCACTTCGATACCAGTTCGATACTTAAATTTACTATAAAAACATATAAATAGGTCATAACCCATATATTAAATTTACTATAGATTAGTATCATTTCGATACCAGTTTGATACCAGTTCAGTACTTTTTCAGAGCCCTAGTTATAACAAATATTTATGTTTTTTTTTATAATAGAATTAGAAAAGTGTCAAAAAAGGTGTTTGCATAAAAATATTAAAGAGAAAATAATATGTCAAATCTTATAGTCATCATCAAATTGAGATAGACAATTTCTATTGGCAAGGTATTTGATTTGATTAAAATAAGTAACTTCTTATTATTGAATTACTTTAGTTATTACTATCTATATTCTCTCTTTTTTAAGAATAAATATTAATATTTTATACTATTTTATAAAGAAACTAAGAATAAGTTAGAAGCAAAATAAAAGATAAAAAAACTTTTGCTTTTTTCTGACATTATTATTTAATTTAACACTAATTATATTATTATTATTTTATTACAGTATTGATTTCATACATTTTTAATATTATAACTTTTTTCAAAATATTAAATAAAATAAAAATATATAAAATATTATATATATACATCTTTTAGAATACATTTGCATAATTATATTGAAAATTCCCCAAGTATTCAAGATCTGCAATACCTCTGAATACTGCTCATCTATCATTATGAAATTCAAAGGGAAAACAAATATCTTGCTCACAGTAATAGACCTCTCTCATGACAGAAAGAAAGAAAACTAGCCACTAAACAAATCTATCAAGCAACCAAACTTGCCATTTGCTACAAACCCCACCACATAATAATGGGGGACTTCAATTCATATTCCAAAAACAGCCTATCCATTAATGCTCTAACTTCACCTACCAAATAATCAATTTACAAACATCTTATCAACTACATAGACATTGGTCAACAATTCGATAACAAGGCATTTATACATATTACTAGCACTAGCACCTCTCATATTGATCAAGCATGAGTTTTCAGAAATCTTGCTGCCAAAGTTATCTGATATGAAGTGGAAGACTGCAACCTAATCTCTATGGATCATTGCAAAATCTCAATTAAACTCGACTACTTTGAGTTCAAAAAGTCCAAACCCACTTTCAAATATAGCATTGAAAAAACCTCCAAAGAAAATATAACAGAATTCATAAATGAACTGGACTCATGGACAGGTCTCCTTTCATTACCAAATTGGAAAGACTTCGACATTATTTGCAAGAACATATTAAACAAGTATATCAAGAAAATTCAAATTTGTCCAACACAAAAGAACTATCATACCAATGCTGAAAAAAACTCAAGAAACAAACCAAGAGAATAAACAAAGCTATAATACAACTCAAGAATCAACAAATACCTCTACCTCTTATTCAAGAATTGAAAACCCTATATGAAGCATCCAATGGTCACAACAACCTATCACTAAAAAGTCTGCAGAAACTCAAGAAACTTCTAATCAAGAAAGCCTTATTACAATCCCAACAAGAACTTCCAGATGAATACCAGTTAAACTTTAAAAACATGGTTTAAAACTTTTATAATAAATCAAAGAACTATATCAAAAATATACTTGGCTTAATAAAGCTAAAAATAGATCTTCACAAAATCTACAATGATAAAGACCAATTAGAGAATGATTCAGACTGCATACAAATCATCATCAACAAGTATTTTCAAAATATTCTTCGAAACAGAAGCTTTGATCTAGATCAATCCCAGATTGGCATCAGGAATACTTCATCAAGCCAGTCGACCAAAAAATCTACAGTGAAGTCATCCAATCTTTTGATCATATAATAATTCAAGACGCAATTAGCAAATTATCCAAAAACAAAGCTTCAAGAAATTCAGGAATTAGTTATAATATCATTAAACTATTAAGCAAGAAAACCATCCAACACATTTCTCTTATCTTCAACCAGATTCTTTCATCTGCCTCTATTTCCATATCCTGGAAATAAACAACTATTACTCTTATTCCCAAAAAGCTCATCTGGAGTCACAAACTCAATAACACAAGACCCATAACTCTTATTGACTCAGTTAAAAAGGTATTCACTGGCATAATCAACAAGAGATTGACCAAGACCCTCAAATCAAATAACATTCTATCAGAACTCAACTTCACCAGCCTTCCTAACCAAAGCACTATGAAACTCCTAACAATTGTCAATTCTGCCTTAAATGCAGCTAATACGAACAACAAAGAATTCTGATTCATGTCATTAAACATCACAAAAGCCTTTGATTCAGCACCCATACCAGCCATTAAGAAATTCCTCAAAAGAATCAACTGTCCTACAATTATTATCAGCCTATTCATTAATCTTTTTAGCAACAGAAAAGTCTCCATCAATATATCATTTGGAGCAACAGAACCTTTCACAGTAAACAATGGAGTGAAGCAAGAAGAGACATTATCTTCCATCATCTGGGTAATATTCTATAACTCTCTTGTCTCCAAACTAGCCAGCCACAAACCCATCAGAAGTTACATTGCTTCCAATGCCTTGGCATATATGGATAATCTGGCTCTCATTGCTAATAACAAACCATCAATGAAAGATCTTTCATCAACAGCTAATCAATTCTTTACAATAAACAATATCACTTGTAACAAAGACAAAATCAAAATAATCTCCAATATCAAAGTCAAACATGGCCTCAGTAACTCAATCAAATTCGATAACTACCTAATTCAAGTACTCAAACCTCATGAAAGTATCAAATAACTGGGAGTACTCATCTTCCCCATAAGTTCACTCAAATCTAACAGAAAGGCTCTCAATCAAACTATGGACACTATTCTGAAAGAACTTTCCAAACACAATTGGAAAGGTGAAATCAAACAACAAATCTATAACTGGGTTATTATGGGCAAGTTTGAGTACTTCCTCTCCTTATCATATCTTAACAAGTTTACTCTCAACAAACTCCAATCCAAGATTAACAAACTCATCAAGTTGGCATATAAAATCACTTCTAGGTGTTCAAATGCAATTCTTATTAGCCACAGTGGTCTCAACATGATTTTTCTTGAAGAAAGGCAAAGATCCTTACTAATTGGCAATCTAATCTCCAAACTGTTCGTGCCAGTAACCAGAAAGTATATCCTCCAAGATCTGTGTTCAATTTAAAAAAATGAATCAATTTGGTTCTGTCCGATTTGCAATCCAGAAAAGTTTAATCAAGATAACTGAATTATATACACAGCCAAAATCACAAAGAATCTTCAAATTCAAATCTGTTCAACTGATTGCCCAATGTGCCTCAGCAATGCTGAAAACTCTATTGGGCTTCTATTTAAAAGTCTAACTTCCTTTAACAAAACTACAGCAATTAATACAGCAAATGCCCTAAATATTCAATTTATTAACCAACTCTTGAAATACAACAGCACAGAAAAACTCACATGGCTTCAACTCATATCATATACAGGAATTGTATGATGTGAACCCAAGTCTGATTGGTTTAAAGATTTCAATAATTCAAACAATCTCCTTGGAACTCATGGCCCAGTACCAAATTCCAAACCATCATTCTGGTATTCACACAACTCCAACTGTATCATCAAGATATACAAAAGAAGTCATAGCATAAATGAAAGAGCAAATTTTAAAGAAAGACACTACTCTATTGACCCAAACAATATTTTGTCTAGATGCAATGGCTGTTCACTAGGATCATCCTCTGCTGACTTTTGCATATTGTTTTTCACAAGCCCTACAGCATCATCATTATGGGTAGTCTCAAATCCCAACAGTCCAAATAAACCTGTCTATGCAACATAATTAGCGAATTATCAATTACACCACAACAAAAAAAAGACATTCTTCAATTCATTGACAACTTTTCCATTTCTTCTCTCATCTCTATACTTCAAAGAATTGGCTTCTGCTAACAGTACCATCTCCAACTTCACCAAAACAAGATTTTTGCAAACAGTACAAAAATTATTCCAACCAATTCAGGACATCCCCTAGGAGATTTTCTTCATATAATAATGGATATCCTGCACTGGTATTCATCAAACTGCATTATAGAGATAAGAAGTAACAAAAAAATTCTTCAAGAAGTATTCAACTACCCGAGAAGAATGACAAAAATCAACTTTGCTTCAATAATTTTAAGAATTAATAAACTAATACAAGACAAATTAATCCAAATCAGATATACCAGTTCCAAATTCAATCCAAGATTTGACAACACTCTTCAATAGATTAAGCCACCACTTCACTTCTCTGAAAGTTCTCTAATCAGCAATCTGCAGTTAGGCAGCAGTATCAGATGGTGCAAGAAAATCCTAAACATTATCAAGACCTGTAAAAGCTTATCAGTTCTAAAAACATTTAGTTACATTTACAAACCCTACGGCCTCAAGATCATCAACAAATTAAACCAAAAAATAAAGAATTTCAAAGCCAATAAGTATAGCGATCTCATCACCTTCAGAATCAAATTACTCTCAGGAACTCTCCATACAAGAAAAAATTTCCATAAACTATATCCAGAACAATACTCTGATTCATTTTGTCCCGGTGCAGTCTATGCACCGAGAATATCAAACATGTCTTCAAATGCCCATCAGTTTCAGGAGATATTAGCCAACTTATCAATACCATCAACAACATTTTGCATCCCAATGGTGACCACAAGCCAATCTCATATACCTGGCAGCTAGCAGAACTGGCATGCGACATTACTGATAACATCTTTTCCACTACCAACTTCTCCAACTGGGTCGAAGCCTCAACCAAGACCTTAACTTATCTATATAAATCAATCTGGATACCCCACTGTGCCACAGCAAACACTTATTCTCTTACTGGTATCAAATGGAACAATAACTCATACAGCAGCATATCAAAACAAATGACCAAAAACCTAACTAAATTCAAATCTCTCAACAACCCCTCCACTTCAACATCAACTACTATAGATTTACCTACATTAGTAGTTGATTCTTATACCCAAAGCAGATTTAATTTATTTAATTTCACTAAGTGCATTTCCAAATTAATTTCAGATTATCTTAATTTTCTTTTATCTAATGTTATGTAGTTAACTATAGCTACTCGGAGTCTCTCGACAAGATATATTGTTTTAAAATTTCTTTTTAATATTAGTTTGTAGGCAAGCTTGTATTTAACTTGTACTATTACATATAGAGATGTTTTTTCTTTTACAATGTATATTGTTATCGGTACACAGCGAGTCTGTCGCTAATTCGGACTAGGTCGTCGCGTAATGATAGGTGTGTAGGGGCTTGTGTCACTTGCTAACCAGAGGCACTTGTTAATAAACTCCCTTCTTTCTAGTCGCCGGTCTAATCTTATACCACAAGCCGTTGTGATCCCTCAAGATTCTATAAGTGGCAAACAACCAATTAAGGCAAGTTTATTAATTATAATGGTGCAAATATAATTGGGTACAAGTTTATACAATATGACTACTAACTCTCCATTTTAATTAGCTAATCCACCTATATTTATACCTGCTGCGATGCGTATGCTGATATACCGTCGCGTTCTGCAAATCCCCGATTAAACTATTTAGGCTTTTTGATGCAATGCCTGATGGATCGCGCCATGTCACATGACTATCGGTGATCCTAATGACCCATATATTTTTCTATGCTAACAATATCTATCACTATACAAATTAAATAAAGAAATGATGTTTATCTACAAAAAAAATAATAATAATAAATAATTATATAGAAAATATAAATATAATAAAAGAAAAGAAAAATACAAGATAAATAAAAATAAAATAAAAATCACTTATAAGTCAAATTGGTATAACTATAATCTCTTGTTAATTTCATATAAAAATATTACTATAAATACTATTAATAATTCAATTTATCAATAGAACAACTGTTCTTTTTAACTGTTAAATAATTTTTTAATTCTTTTCAATTCCCTCTAATAAAAAACATTTTGAACTTATAAAGCAAATATTATATCTCTTGTCTTGAAACTAAATCTTGCTTAATTCCTTTATTTTATTAATATTAGTATATTACAACTGAGGCTATTTTTCTTTAAATTAATTGGTTTTCTATTACTGTTATCTATTTATCTATTTAATTTAAGATTTATTAAATAAGTTTTTTTTTTTTTTTTTTTGTAGATAAACATTATTTCTTTATTTGGTCTGTATATGTCAAGGTATATATCGTGAAAGAAACAATATTTCTCATATGCAAGTATAATAAGTTAAATGCTAGCTTGCTTACAGTAACCATTTGACTAATATAGAAAAGAAAATTTAAAACAATATATCTTGTCAAAAAGTATTGAGCAACTATGAATACCTATTCAGTATTAAGGGAAGAGATATCAGGTAATAATGATTTTAATTTCTAAATACATTTAGGATAATTATATTTATATTGAATAAACATATTAGCAACTATGTTAGGTAGATCAATTATAATTTCTTCAGGAAAGGTAATGGTTAGTTGGGTTTTGGCTTGAAAATCATGATTGTTGGATGGTTTAGAAGAGTGAGATGGTATGAAAGATTTGTTAAAGTTCCATTTAATTCTGGTAGATAGTAATGTGTTGACTGTGGAGCAGTGTGGTATTCAAATAAGATTGTATAACTGGGTTATGGCTTTATTAGCTGCCTCAACCCAATTGGAGAAGTTTGTTAAGGAAAAGATTTTATTTGTAAAGCTACAAGATAATTCAATACTTGCCATATGTCTGAAATTGGTGTTTGGTTGCTGTTTGGATAAAGAATTTGGTTAATGTTTTTAACTATTTGGTTAGCTTCAGTAAAGGTCTCAGTGAATTTAAAGATATGGTAGAGTTCTTCAATACGAAGTTCACACCTTGGGCACCAAGCATTTGAGTACTGATCAGAATACAGCTGGTGAAGGGTTTTATGAGTGGGCAGAATGCTTGAGAGTAGTTTGATTTTGAATGCGATTATGTTGCAGTAGTTATTATTATGCAGTTTTTAGATGTTCTTGTTAGATTTGATAATAACTTTTAAACCATATGGAGTATGCTTTTGTCCAAAAGTTTAAGTGACAGAAGAACTTTTGCATATTATATAGTCCCTGATAATACTAAAAATTTTTTACACCACCTAACACTATTGCTGAGGCATGTGTTATTGATTAGTGGGTTTTCTGAAAAGTGTGGTAGGGGATTGTTCCACTGAAAAGATCTAGTTGACAGTGGTTTGGATTTAGGCTTGGTATATATTATCTGTATTGATCTTTGTTGTATTTGATAAATTATTCTTTGGATTAGTGCTGAGAAGTTGATCTTTACCATTCTTCTAGGGTATTTTGAAATTGGTTGAAGAATTTTTTTGTTGCTTCTGATTTTGATAGTATTGCACTGCTGATTTCATTGAATGATGTCAAATATTGTGAGTAGAATGTTGCCTGGTGATAAGCAGGAATTTAGTAGTTCAACTTTGGTATTATTTATAATTAGATTATTTTTGTAAAGCTGTATATGAGTATGCCTCTTTAAGTTAAGTTCTTGTGAAAGAGTTTGTAAAAGAGAGATGATGGGAATGTTGACTTCTTGTAGAATAAGTTCATTGTTCTATAGTGAAATAGAGATTTCATTTATCATGTTAAGTAGATGGTATTTTTGATTACTAAATGGATTAGTTTGAATCCATAATATTGAGACCAATGTATTTGTGAACTCTAGCCAACAGAATCCTTGGAAGGGTGAACCAGCTGAACAGTCTGAATATCTAACCAAGGTATTGTTGGGATTTATTATAAAGTGTTTTCCTTTAAGTAAAGTATTTTTTTGTATTGCTTGATGTCTTTTGTAAATTTTTGCTATTGTGTTGATATTATGAATAAGTCAAAATATTGACTTGAAATTTGGTATTGGACCATGAGATCCTCTTAGATTTCTGATATTTGTAAATATTTTGAACCAGTTAGGCTCTGGATTGGAATGAACTATGCCTATATGAGTGGCAAGCTGTAGTCATGTGAGTTTGATAGAGCTTTGGAATTTTAGTAGTCAATTAATGAATTTTATGTTGAGAGCATTTGTCATACTAACTGCTGTCTTTTTGAGTTAGGTTGGAGAGTGAAAAATAAGAGACCAATCAAGTTTTTGGCTTTGTTAAAATGGAATAGACATTCTGTAGAACAAATTTGAATTTTAAGGTCTTTGGCCGATTTCACTGCATAGAGGATCCAGCTGTCTTGATTGAACTTTTCTGAATTGCAAATAGGACAAAACCAAATTGCTTTTTTTGTTTGGATGAATTGAATTTCTTGTAGTATGTATTTTCTAATGGCGGAAATAAAAAGTTTAGAAATTAGGTTGCCTATTAATATAGTCTTTTGTCTTTCTTTTAATACTGCCAGATTGAGGCCACCATGGCTTGTTAAGATTATATTGGAGCACTTGGAGGAGATTCTGTAAGCTGACTTAATTAGCTTGTTGATTTTTGTTAGTAGAAGTTTGAGAGTTGACTTATTAAGAAAAGAAGAAAGTAAGAAGTATTCAAATTTTTTCATGACAACCTAGTGTCATATATCGTTTCTACCTCAGAAGAAAGATAAAGACAGAGAACTAGTAGCAGGGAGGCACTTTAGATGGGCAGGGCCAATGTGGTATGCTAAAGTTCCTAGAGGCATACAAATT
>CAJVPV010003773.1:0-10843 GCA_910591835.1 Acaulospora morrowiae | reverse complement strand
CGACCATAAAGGACTTTGGAAGAGTTTCAAGAGTAGTTTGGAAGTGTGAATGCATCATTGCTACAACAGGAACTTAGGTATAGTTTAAGTAGGCGAATGTACATGCTAACGGTTGAATTTGAGTTTATTTTTTAGTAAAAGAGCAGGATACTCGGACCAAATTATTACACCTCAGCCTTAAAAACTTAATTAATAGAGAGGACCTTGAAGGACTCTCACATTAACAATCTTTACATGAAGTAAATTAATTGTTGCCTATTGCAACAAAATTAGTAATATCAACTATATATTGCATAACTAGGTTAACACAACTAATGCTAAATAGCTAATGTTTATTTAGAACAAAGTTACTGATGATAAGATAAATATTAATTTGTTAGTATTTAAGTTATTTGCATTTAATATATTTAAGATTTTTTTAAAAAAATTATTATTATTTTTGAACTGAAAAGTGTAGTTATTTGCCTTAGTTTTGTCTATTTTATTTCAGTAGAGAGTGATGTTATTGCAGTTTCAGATCTTTGTTTATAGACTTTGTACAGAATTTACAAGGACTTGTTGGGTATATTCTCTTTGTTTTTTTTGATGCTGCTAAATAGAGAAAAAAAATATCTAGAGTTATTTGGAAGATGTATTGCTCTATTATTTGATTGTATTGAAGAATTAAACTGTATTGTCAGGTGTCATATTATTTATATTTTGACTTATTTGAATAAGACTAATGAGTTTTGTTTTCTTTTTATTGATATACTGTATCTCTTGCCATGAAAACAACTAGAATGTGGTTTAGAATTTCTTTTTTTATGTTATATCAGGACACAAATTGTCTAAATATAGTGTTAAACATCTTTTGTATAGTTTAGATCTTGTCAAAAGTTATTTGCTATAAGCTTGATATGAAATGTTAATAGGACTTTGTATTTGATCTGGTCAGATTGCCTTAGCTTTTTGTTTATTTTAATTATTGTTTCAAATTGTATTAATAATTTGGGTTTGTAGAGAACTATATGGCTTAGAGCCAAGTCAAAAGTATTTGTATAAAGATTAATAAACTTGATCAAGTGGATTATACTAGTAGCATTAATATTGTTAATTAGTAATAAAATAGTAAATAATATAGGTGACAAATTAGGATAGCATAATAGAATTTGTGGTAGTTTAAATCTTGTTGATAATTTTTTTTTCAAATAATTGTAAGGTTTTTGAAATTGATTATATGGATATGTTTGGAATAAGATATTTTAACTTGTTTGTTAATATATTCTGGAATGTATAAATCTTATAAAGTAAGGCTTTACAGATTATATATGAGTTTGAAACTATGTTGATAATAATTTGATTAAGAATAGGCCAAAAATTTATTTAGATATTGAAGCTGTTTGTATATATTAAGAGTAGACCTGGATCTTTACCTCTATTACATTCAAATAAACCCGATGCATGACAATAGTCATGCAAGGGTTATTATTACAAAGATCACCTTACATGTGATTTGTGTTACAAATTTGATATTAAGTAGCTATGACGTAATGGTGGGATCATCAGTGCTTGTTTTCTTCGCTGCCCGATTTTCTATCTGGCTCTTTCGTATATTGACTACCTATGACTAGTAATGACTGACACGAATATTTCAAAAACTGATTTCAAAAATGTTTGCCAAGCATTAGGGATTGCTACAGATGGCGTAAAAGCAGATTTAGTCCAAAGAATAAGAAGATATCTCAAGGGTAAAAGCCGTGCAGATAGCTGTGATACAGAAGGGAATGGTAGAGAAGAAGACGAAGATACAAACACAGTGGTTTATGATAATTACTCTGATACATCTGAAATAGGCAACCTGAACCAGCAAGCAAGAACTCTAAAGAAGTTGGCATATTTGTTACATAAAGAAATGGAATGACCAGGCACATTAACAAGCCAATTAGAGAAAGAACAGTTGACGACAGTTGAGAATAATGGGGATGAATCTAAGTTGAATTTAGCAAATAATAGAAAATGTCCATTATCAAATGATAAGGAAACAGAATCTAAAGAGAACAAATTATTAACAGAGTTTAAACGGTTGAAAAATGCTATGTTAACATTCAATAACAGATTGAATACTGTAACGGCACAAGTACGTGATACAAAACAAAAAGTGGAGGTAAATGAAACGTGGCAGAAACATAAATTTGAAAAGTCCTATGACCAGCACGAATATAATGCCTTGCACAAAATTGGAAAGGAATTAGATTTGGCAATGGAATTATGAAGTACAACTGAGGTGATTGATCACATCAATAATGCATGAGAACTTGCAGCCAGCCATATGTTCATATTGAGAGTAGTGGAAGGATATGGTTGGGATATTGCATCAGCATTACCCGACACACAAGATGATTGGATAAAAGGAAAGGATTCATTAATTGAAAAGGCTAAATAAAACACTTGTAGAAGTAAAAAAAGTAAAACGACAAAAAATATATAAGTCAGCAAAAACAAATAATGTGGCGTATGGAGAGAATAAATATTATGATTCCAATAAGTTTTTTTATTCCAACTACAGAAACAAAAACAAAATCTCGAACTCCAGTAAGTGTTATATCTGTGAGGGATATGGGCATTATATGAACGAATGCCCATCAGATCCAAACAAAGACAATTACAAGCAAAGAGCATATTATTCGCGAGGATACACATCCTATAAAAACAAATATGATAGAAACTACAATGGTAGAGATGACGAGAACAGGAAACATGATTGACTACACTTGGGTACAAAATCAGATATCAGTAATGGGACGATTACACTTAGAACAGCATATAACATATTGGAAAATGAAAATACAGGCATCAAAATTAGTAATAGATTGGTTGGAGCATGGCATACCTTTATTTTTCAGGGGATTAATAATGCTAATGAATCAAGCAGATTCACTTCATTATCCATTAACCAAAGAACAAAACACCTGGTTAGAAATGGAAATAGAAAGGCTAAGCAAAACACAGGCAATTATATTAGTATCCAGTTCCCACAAGCATCCAAAAATATTGCTGGAAGTTAGTCCAATATTCTTAATTCCAAAAAAAGGATGCAAAAAATGGAGA
The DNA here is from genome assembly GCA_910591835.1 of Acaulospora morrowiae. NCBI lineage: Eukaryota > Fungi > Glomeromycota > Glomeromycetes > Diversisporales > Acaulosporaceae > Acaulospora > Acaulospora morrowiae. Next base: position 7,756 of record CAJVPV010003773.1, on the reverse strand, counting down.
TTAGTAATCGACTTGAGACGACTAAATGCTGCACTACCAGAAAAGACATTCAAATTCGAGGAATTTGAAACATTTCTTTGTATGATTGGATGAAAATTGGTGGATAATTGTATTAGACTTAAAGGAGGGTTATCATCATATACTAATGAACAAAGAAGCACAATGGCTACTGGGATTTCAAATAAAAGGAAAATGGTATCATTATTGGGTAATGCCTTTCGGTCTAAGCCAGGCAGTTTGGATTTTTTCAAAAATAATACGAGCGGTAATTAGTTATTGAAATCCCTAGGAATTTTTTGTGAAAATCATCTGGATGATATGTGGATTGCACATCCAAATCGAGAAATACTATTAAATATCCGAAATTTAATAATTCTATCAGATTTAATGAAATGTGAATTTGTACTAGCCAAGAAAAATCAATTGGAACTTACACAAAAAGCAAAATTTTATGGATTGATTCTAAATATGGTAACAGGAATAGTATCAGCACCAGATATGAAGATAAAAGAGACAATATACAATTTATAAACAATATTAAAGGCAAAATCAATAACAGCATGTGAGTTGACAGCAACAACAGGAAAAATAATTAGTTTAAACCAAGCATTTATACATGCGAAAGTTCGTTGCCTAGAGCTTTATACAATAATCGATGCAGAAAACAGGAAATCATGGCAATGAAACAATCAAGTAATATTAACAGTTCAAGCAAAGAACGATTTAAAATGGATAATAGAAAATCTCAGAAAACAAAATGAAAAACCTGCATGGAAACCATCCCAAATTATATCTATTTTTGTAGATGCCTCAACAATAGGATGGTCAGCAGTACTTGGAAACAAAAAAGCCTTTGGAAATTGGGAATACAAGCATCAACATATAGACATAGCGTATTTGGAAGCATTGGCAGTACTACTGGGTCTCGAATCATTCATTACAGATATAAAAGAATGAGTAATAAAAGTATTTATAGACAATCGTATAGCATGAAAAACAATAAAAGCAGGAGAAAAACGACCATGGCAAAAAGAAATTATGCGAGAAGTTTGAACTTTTGTGACCAATACAATATACAGATTCATGAATTTCAATGGATTTCTACCAGATTGAATCTAGCCGACGAGTTAATCAGATTTTTCGATGAGTCAGATTGAATGCTGACAAAAGATATATTTGAAATGATAAATTTAAAATAGGGACCATTTACAATAGACAGGATGGCAAGTTATTTGTCAAGGAAGACAAATCAGTTCAACAGCCACTATTATTGTCCAGAATCGGAGGCTACAAATTGTTTTACACAAGAATGAAACTACGAAAACAATTATATATGTCCTCTGCTGAGTTTAATACACAAAGTACTCAAACATAGAAAGCAATGCCAAGCACAAATAACAATAATTATACCAATATGGCTATCAGCTCCATGGTGGCCAATACTTATGCAACAAAAAATGGAAAAAATAATGCTACCTCCAGCAAAACTCAGCTTTCAACCAAATCCCAAAAGCAATTTAATACCAGAACCTTGAAAGAACGATCAATGGAGATTTCAAGCAGTAAAAATTCATTTTTAGAAGAATTATTAAATAAAGCATATAGGCTTTTGTCAACAAAATCGGCTTATGAAAAACGACTTTATTCATACTGGATGAATTTTAATACATTTTGTAAAATTCATGGATTGGAAGCGCAACCAGCACAACCAGACACTATATTAATGTTCCTAACATGGAATGATATTTTATACAAAATGGGTGATCTTAGAATCTATTTAATTGTGATTAGAAAATATCACTTAGAAAATAATCTGCCAGATCCTACAATTGATATAAAAGTACAGAATTTAGCAAAAAAGTTAAGAAAATCATGGACGATGGAACAGGAAGCAGTGTGGCCGCGTGATCCACTACCAACTAGTGCTTTATGATATTATGTTAATAATTCACCACTTGGAATATCAAATATACTTTGGAAACGAAACTGTGCAATAATTGCCTTAGGACTCTGTACAATACGCTACCCATCAGAGTTATGCAACCTTCAAATAGCAGATTTAAAGTTTGTTAGTAATATCTGTTGGGTAAGAATTAATAAATCCAAAACAGATCAATTCGCAAATTGAAAATTTATACCAGTAGAAATGATGACATCAAAGTATTGTCCTGTGAAATTGGTTCTTGAATATCTAAGTCTTAGAAAAAATTTGAATGATCACGATCCCTTGTTTGTGAATATAAATGAAAGAAAGATGACAACAGGTACTATTAATTCTATAGTAAAGAGAGTAGTAGAACATGCTGGATTAGTAGGTAAGTATTTAGAACACAGCATACGTATTGAAGGAGCAACGGAAGCAATGAAAGCAAGGTTAAGTTTACCTCAAATTATGAGTATTTGAGGATGGTTATTTTAGTCAGTAGCATTATATCTTAGAGCTTTTTCGACAACATTATACAGTACATCTGCAAAAATGGGCTTTTAGCATAAGCATTCGATACTCTGTATTTTCCCATTCTGTTTTTTCATAGTACTAATAAAAGATCTGAGTGAGAATAATAGACCCGATGCATGACGATAGTCATACAAGGGTTATTATCACAAATAGGGCTCCGAAAAGTATCGAACCGATATCGAAGTGGTATCAAAATGGTATCGATCTATAATAAATTTAATATATGGGTTGTAACCCACTCATATAAATTTATAGTAAATTAAGTATCAAACTGATATCAAACTGATATCAAATTGGTACCGTTAGAAGCCCTAATCACGAAGATCACCTTACATGTGATTTGTGTTACAAATTTGAGTAGCTATGACGTGATAGTGGGATCATCAGTACTTGTTTTCTTCGCTGCCTGATTTTCTATCTGGCTCTTTCGTATAGGCCCTCCCATCCTTCCAAAGCTAACAGGGAGAAAAAAGGAATAATTAAGAGAAGAGAAGATTCGTAAAAGAAGAAAGTGTGATGTACAGAAGTACCGAATGCTTGGAAACTTATCCATTGACTATTTAAACTTGCTCAATGATTCGCTTTGCAACGTTCAAATAGGCTGCAGATCATCATGCATGTTCCCAGTTCTTGATATCCTATATTATATTCTTTGAAATCACGAATGTGCTTAGCATATTAGGAAAATGGAGTGGATGGTAAAAGAAAGAAATAAGTGAGATGGGTAGATAAGTGAATGCTTGGAAACTTACTTGTTAACTAGCCGAGCTCGCTTAACGATTTGCTTTCTAATATTTTAAAAACACTGCAGGTTATCATGCATGATTCCAGTTCTCGATACTTTTATTTATTTTGAAATCACAAAGCATAATGGAAATGTGACTAAGGAAACATTAACAGGAGGCCAGCATATATTGGTAAGTATAAAATAATAAGGAGGTAATTAGGTAAAACAGTGGAAAACATATTAACGAATAAGGAGAAAACAACAAGGGAGCAAGCAATAGTTATTAAAATAATTTAGGTAGTCATAACCAGGTACTGAGTAGCGTAGCACTATTCCTGTTCTGTTTTTTCATAGCACTAATAAAAGATCTGAGTGAGAATAATATATTATTATAATTGTGTTGCTGAGGGGTTGAAAGGTTGTAATTGGATTATGAATCATTAATTGGAAATAAGTTATTGGAACTGGTGTAAAAATAAATATGAGTTCATCTATAACCAAGTTAAGTACAACTAACTTATATGCTTAGTATTTATGCAGGATTGATTAAGGCAAGAACAGTTGATAACTTGTTAGTTATATGAAGCAAAAATATAGTGCTTTTTATTTAAAACTGGTCATGTTATAGCATTAGTTTTAACTTTAATAAGATAAATATTAGTGTTAGCAAAGTATGTTCAGAATTTTGATCACCAATTGGATAGTAGAAGAGTGTTGCTCAGAATTGGTGAGGTTGTATTAACTAAGTTATTAAATCATTTAGATATAGAACTCTTGATAACATATCCTTTGTGAATGTAGAATTCTTTTCATATTAATTTTGATGAACTGTTAAATATTATTATATTGTAAAGAGTTTTGATATTTGAAAGGTAAAGAATTAAGGATGTGTTTTTGTTCAATTTGGTAATTTGGCCAATTGATAAATTATGATTTTCTATAATAATAGCAAGAGAAAGAGCAAATGTTGATTTTATATTTTTTTTTTATTCCTGCTATAAGAGTTAACTATAATTTTTTAAAAAGTTAAGAATAGCAGATTGGGCATAACCAAATAGCATAAGAAGCTTGAATTGATTGAATTTTCTGGGCTGTCATTTTATGAGTTATTGGATTGGCAAGTAGGGCTCCGAAAAGTACCAAACCGATATCGAAGTGGTATTGAAATGGTATCGATCTATAGTAAATTTAATATATGGGTTATGACCTACTCATATAAATTTATAGTAAATTAAGTATCGAACTGGTATCGAACTGGTATCAAAGTGGTATCGTTAGGAGCCCTATTGGCAAGTTTTAAAATTAGAAGTTTTACTACTATAGTATCTCTTCTGTTTTGAAGTTTTATTATATCAAGACCTACTTTTGAATGGAGGATTTTATTTGAAATTATATAATCGATGCCTAGTTTTGCCTTGATTGCTTTGTTGAATTTGAATTGGAAAAAGTTAACTTCATTATTTGTGGGAATAAAGATTTATATGGTATACTCTAATTGAGTTGGAATTATCCAGTGGAATATTTGTTTTATAATTGAACTGTTCCAGTTCTTTTGTGTTATGATAACTTTTATAAAGTCTAGAACTTTTTTTTGAAGCTTTCATTTTATGGTCAAGGATGAGAATTTTTCTTGAGAAAAATATTCCAAGATACTTTATCACTTTGTTAAATAGTTTAGATTGGATATATTTATCTTCAACATGTAGAAATTGTTTCCTGTTTGGATGTGAAAACTTGAGGTTTGTGATAAGGTCTGTTTTTTTTTATTACATTTGATATGGTTCAATTTTAAAAAAGAGCAAAATATATTGGTTGTTTCTTGAAGGTAAGGTAGGCTACAGCTTAAAGGAGTTATATTATCTATATACATAAAGATCCTAGTTTTTTTAAACAGTTTACTTGAGATTTAAAAACCATTGGATCATAAAAGATTGTCTATAAAAGAGAATAAGTATTTTTTCTTAATTTATTCCATTATTGATTATAATTGGATCTATTAATTTGTAGTGAATAATTATACTAAGTTTTCTGTTCTATAGAAAATTTAGAATGAGAGTGATTACTTGTTAGGGAACTTTTATATGTTTTATGACAACTTCCAAGCTGTTTAGGTTTATAGAGTCAAAGGCTTTTGAGATATCAAAGGAGGCAACCCAGTGTTTTTTGTTAAAATTGTTAGTAATTTTTAATTCAGAGAATATAATAGTAAGAGACTTCATAGTACATAATTTTTGAGACCTGCAAAGAAGTTATTTGAGAAAATTTTCTTTCTGCAAATAATATCTGACATTTTGTTGTTAATTTATTTTTGTAAAGATTTTCCTGCTGGTTTTAATTAAAAATATCAGTTGAGTATCTGTAAGTTTAAAGAATCAAACGATTTTTTTGGATAGTAATATGACCATAGAATGTTTTCAGTGAGTTGAGAGATTGCTAGAGTTCAGAACTTGATTGAAAAGATTTTTAATTATATTTTCAAATTTGGATCCAAATTAATCCAGGCTTTATATAGAATTAATGATAGGCCAGATAACTTTTGTTTTGAAAGGTTGGAAGGATATTGTCAATTTCTTCAAGAGTGGTTTCAAAGATAATTTCATCAAAAGTGTTATTGTAAAGAAGAGCTTTGAACATATACTTCTGACTCCAAGTTTGATTAAGAATGAAAGGTTTTGGTTTTAAAATATTTTTGAAGTAATTGGTTATAATTTCGATAAGTGTGTCAGGATCATTATATAATTCTTTGCCATTTGAAAAGATTAAAAGATCTAGTGAAGATTTGTGATCTTCTAGGACTTTTTTTATTGCTATTTTGAATTTTTCCCAGAATTTGTAATAGTTTTTTTTCTATTCACTTTTTGAATTATTTTATGGCCAGTTCCATAGCTTTTAATATTTTTTTATTGAGTAATATTTTAAAAACTTTTTTAGGATTTTGACAGTAGGCAGGTAATCAGTGATTTTGTTAAGAATTGTGTATCAAGATAAGATAGTTTGTTAATTTGGCTTGTTTCTCTAGAGATTTGTTATTGCTTTTTTTGTTATCTTGATTGCAATGTTATAATAAGAAAAGACTTTCTCTGGTGTGGTTGATATTATTTGTTTTTTTGATGATATATTGTTCTTTATGACATTTTTAATTATTAGATTTATTTCTTTTCAAGATAATATCCTAGTATTTGAGCAAGTGAATTCAATGGACTCTCATATTGATTTTACTTGTTTTTTTGTAGCTTTGTTAAATTAAAAGGTTTTGGTGGTGAAGAAGATTTGACTGAACTTATATTTGAACCAGTCCAGAACTATTGTGATTATTTTGTGGTCTGAAGGGACAAATTTTTGATTGGTTGCTTTGTAATTCAAGATTTTGCTAGCTAGATTTGTTGATAACCAGATTTGGTCTATATTCTAGAAACACTTGTACCTGTAATATGTGTGTAGATATGCTCCTTGTTGATGAATTTGCCTATGTCAACTAAATTTGGGAATAATTTATATATGGATTGTTTGTGAAGTAGTGTCTGGATATTAATTGATGGTAACCATTTTGGGTAGAAGTTGAAGTCTCCTGTAATTATTAAATGTTTAGTATGGTTTAGCTTTATGAATTACTTAAGTGAATGTATGGCAGAGATTCTATTTGTTTTGTCATGGGGCAAGTATATGGATATGATTATAATATTAACTTTGGACTTGAACTTTAAATGGACTGTACACCAGTATTCGTTTTTAATGAAAGTATTAAAAATGTGACTAGAAATTTCTTTGATAAAGATCATGCATGTGCCATTACTGGCTGAGAAATTCGGTTTGCTTGCAATAATTATTTTGTCATTGATTCTGTTTGGAAGTGGATTATTGACTATAGCTTTCATTTCTGTACAGCAGAAAATTACTCTCTCGTTTTTGATAAATTTAACAATACTGTACTAACAAACTCAATTAGTGATTATTTAAGTTCTTCGTTAAAATAGAGCAAATTAAAAAAATTTTTTTTAATTTAAAGAGACTAGTACAAAAATAATAACAAGGCTGAAGACAATAAAAGTAAACCAGGACATAATTGAGCAAGGGTAGTAAAAGAGAAAGAGAAACTATGCATTATTCCTCATATTGCAGTATATCTTAATTCACGTTAATTAATGAAGATCCGAGAAAGGATAATAAGGATTAATAAATTTTTTATTAGTTTCAAAATATGTTAATTAAAATAGAAAGTTTATAATAAAAAATAAAGATATTTGGTAATAATTTTCTGCAATTAAATAATTATCATGATTTTTGTTTTCTTGTTTACCTTAAATAAATTCCGTTGAATTTTTTGGCTCTGGAAGGTCGAAGTTGAGAAGTCGACTTGTATATATTGCGGATGGATGTGTTTGTGTCTCATTGTACACAGAGCTCGATGTCATGTCCTCACTTTGTTTAATTTGCTTAGCAAACGTTGAGTTTGGATATACATCATAACGACGCCATGTATCTAAAATATCGCACAATTCATGTGCTTGAAGTCGATTCTGTGGTTCAGCATCCCAACATTTTTGCATCATATAAATTACTAATTCTGGCAG
>CAJVPV010003772.1:0-10844 GCA_910591835.1 Acaulospora morrowiae | reverse complement strand
TTCATTACTTTAATAGTAATATAATTTAAAAAATACTTGAATTAAGTAGCTTAAATTGTAAAAAACTTTTTTAATAATGAGCAATATTTGAATTATGTTCTTATTTTTAATTTAGAGACTCATATTTAATTATAGCCTTGGGATTATAAGAAAGATCAAAAGTTACATCTTTATGTAATTTAATTAGAAAAGAAGTATGATAAATTTTTATAACCAGGTGGGTTTGAACTCTAAACCTTTACCTGGTAACCTATGGAGTTTTATAATTGAGTTATAAACCTATAGATCTAATTAAATTATTGTTTAAATTATATAATAGTATTAACAATATAATTTTTTAATAGTTAATTAAATATTATTTAAATATTATATTCAAAAGTTTGTATATAAAAGTTGTAAAACCTATATATATTTTATATCAAGATTAAATAAATATTATAAATACTTGTTTAGTTATAAAAAAAAATATTTAGTTAAATATAATAATTATTAATTAATGATAATAATAATAAAAACAATTATATAATTATTATTTAAAAATTTTATTGTAATTAAAAAATATGTATATATATATATAAGAGTAATTATTATTCAATAAATATACTGTTTTAGTGATTTTATTTTTTTAAAATATAATAATACTTTTTAAAATTATCAAACCATTGTTTAAAATATATAATAATTAATAACATGATTTTTTAATATTGTTTAAATATGATATCATTGCTTAATATAAAATTTTAAATTAATATTAAAATATTATTAATTTATAATAAATATAATATCAACTTGATATTAAAATGGTATTATTAAAATTTCAGTTTAATAATAAGAACAATATAATTATTGTTTGATTATTATTTTAATAATTAATATATAATTATTATTTGAAAATTTTTTATTGAGTAAAGAATATACAGTATAATAAGATAGTTATATATTTATAAAATATATTTTAAGAGTTTATAGAATGTAATTAGTTGCAACTAAGATATTAATTAATTATTAAAAACAAATTGATTTTAGTTTTTTTGATATTTTATAATATAATCATATGTAAAAGATATTGTTAAAAAATATAAATAATTTTCATATTGTTTATAAAGACAAGTACAAAATATAAACTATATTAATAATTTTTTTAATTATTAAAGAATAAAAATATATAATTAATTAAAAAATTAAAAAAAATAAATATACTGTAAATATAAATAAAAAGAATTTTCAAAAATATTTTAAAGAAAAGAGCTGTAATAAATTTTTTCTTATATAATTCAAAAAGTAAGCAAGCTTTTCAAACTTGCCATTTTTTGATTAGAGGTTCTATTCTGATGTATCAATATATTTTTTTAATTTTTAATAATAATAAATATAATATAAAATACGTGAAATCTAATGCTTATCTATAAATATAACCACGTGATTCTAACTAAAGTCATGTGAATAATGCATAAAACGCGTCGCAAACACGTAAAGTTGTCATCTTCTCGGACTGCAGTATAAGCATGTCGCATATACAGTATATACAGTACATGATTAATTTAATCGAATAAAATATCATAGGCTTTTTGAATAAATGTAGTAAAGAACCGTTTTAGTGTAGGTTAGATACGTATATCAAAAGTCTCAGGAATATTAATTAAATACGAGCGAGGCTAAACAACGAAAAGCAAGGGTTCTTAATAAATGATGACGTGAGAAAGGAACCCTTTCGGTCCTAATATCAGTGTTAAGCATAGAAAGCCTTTTTGGTTTCTGATGTTCAGAGCTTTTAGCCGACTAACATGATCCCATTAAGGCATAGGTGACCTATTAGGTTATCCGATGTTTAAGACTTTTTGCCGACTTAATGAAATAAATAAAAAAAAATCTAATGAAAAAAGTAGTTTAAAAATCTTTATTCGTAGGGATCTCGACCCGATCGTCAACGAGCAAAAAAAATGGGATATCGAACGTTCACATAAACAGTATCACCTCCATCAATTAACATTTTTAGATGGGTTTTATTCATTAGAGACATAAATGCCGGTGGAAATGAGCTTTATTCTCGATGTAAGAATTAAAATTGATGAATAGTTTTTTAAAAACAATTGGGCGTTAGTAGAAATAGGCATTGTTTCTCCACCACGTATTGTTACCCATCCCTTCAACATGGATCTTATGCACAGGTTCAACTATAACTAACAACCGATCTGTAAGATGTTTTTTTCTTAACCTTTTAAATGGATACACAGGCAGAAGCTAGTGTTGATAACTTCGGGAACAATGATGACCCGGAGGTAAATTGTATGCATTCTATTATGAGGTAAATAAATTTGGAGCAAGTGTTATTAGGTTGCAGGAAGTGAAAAACGATAAGGTACAAGATGAGAAGCAAAACAGTATTTTTTATTGCGAATCTTCAGGCTTGTGGTCTCATGAGAATTTGAGCATTTTTTATTTGGAAGAAATTAATTAGAATATTGACCAAGGTAAATCTAGAGGAATTTGCAAATACCTATAGAGCAACGGATAAAAATTACATGCGAAAATAATTGTAATAAATTACAATTTATTAAGAGTGTGGAGTTAATTATGGAGCATTTCACTGGGGGGAGAACTTCAAGAAATACATAGCACAAGGTCCTATCTTTCGAAAGAAGTTAACGATTCTTTACGTAAATTCCTAGCAAATATGCGTATGCTGTAATATGTCACCAAGCTCTTTCTACTGTATTCTGTAAACAAACTTTTGAATGAAACTCGACAGATAATAAAAAGAATCAGTTTCGGTAATATATGTTTTGCTTTATATTCGATATTCGTCCTTTTTATTTTTATAATTGTGACCGCATTGTTGTGTATGGATCACATCTGGGTATTGTGAAGGCTGTTCTTTGTTCTTTTAGTAGTGAATTAACCGATAAGTGAAAAGTAATCACAGGGTAAGTGAAACAGAACCAAACCTTGAGAATTGGTATATTTGCCACATGAGTATTTGACCAAGCTTTCAGGGGAATACTATAAATACAGTGGTTGTGTCAAGTAATTTTTTTTACCTTTGAAATAATATAGCTATTTGATCTGAACAAATTATTTTATAATCAAGAGGTGAAAGTAAAAACATATCAACGGCAACACAAAAAATTAAAAAGAAAGTCAGAGAAACATCGGAAAATTGATCACAGGGAGAACTGGGTTCTTAGAGATGTGAGTAACGATAACATAGATGAGTTTTGAGCTGAGGAAGAGTCAAAATGGAAAGAATAAATTGGAATAGAGCCCGCAAAAATATCTTGAAAGTAGGAATTATTCACGAAGGTACACACACGGCTGAACCTGATTTTCGCAAGAATCTATCAGGTGCTCATTACTGACCGGTAACTTATTTTATAACAGGTCTTATGATGTCAATAGTATATGCTGACAATCCAAAAGGATATACAGTAAGTATATACAGGTAGTGGCTTGATGGATGTGTGAATACGATAGAAAAATTCGATTCAACCTTGATAATTTTGGCGTCTGTTAATGCTAAACCAATGATTTTTGCTTTATATGTTTTTGCAAGGTCAATTATTTGTAAATGTTAGTATGCAATCCAAAAAGGACAGGCTATCGAGTCATTAAGCATACTGGGTCATGAAAGGGACCTCGAGATGAAAGTCAACAACACCAATTATCTGCATGCACATCAACTCCCAAGAGTGAAATTAGATACTAAAATGAATACCAGAAAATCACATAACACACCGCCGATTCCTGAATCACAGAATCTAGACATATTCTTTATGCAGACAATTGCTTCTTGGCACAAAAAAAAAATGATTGTCGTTACATTTTGCAGTGCAATAATAAATAGTTCGAAATTTTGCACAATGTATATAATTGTCATTTACTAAAATATTTTTTAGCTTTCCAATTTTTTCTCACAACTGTTTAAAAACCGATAGCAGGATAAGTAAGGTCAAAATTGAGAATTCGCGTTTCTCCTGAAAATATTTATCATTCAAAAGATATCATTTATATATGTTCATACAAGTACGATCATGAGAAAGAAAATAACAGCCAGTTTATAATAGGACTTATATTATTTCAGTACTTGCTCAATATAATTTTAAAAAACCTGTTTTTTTCAAAAATCCATGAAGGAGGTAAGAAATAGATTAATGCAGCTTGGAAATCTTGTACAAAAATCAAGAACCCGAAAATAGACAGTTTAAGTCAAGTCTAATACAATATTAAATCAAAATTAATTAAAAATTACAAAAAGTTTTTTGAAGATAATTAATTTTTTATTATAATTTAATTTATTAATTTTCTTTTTATTTTAAACAAATATTAACGACGAAATTTTATTAAATTACAAGTATTATATTAGATATTCTATAACTGTTAATGTTCTAAAAATGTTAATAAAAATTAACTTGTAAAAAATATATATCAATATTAACTACACAAAATCATTGATATTTGTAACCTATTATCATTATTTTTTAAAAAAACAAAAAAACAATAATAAAATAATTAATTATTAAATATAAATTGATATTTAATGATTTCATTTTTAGAATAATTAAGATACTGAGATTATTAAAATAAAATAATATTAATTATTAAAATAAATAGTTTTAAAATTTGAATTAAATATATCAATATTTTATTTGAATATAATTTGACAATAATTCAAAATATCAATAACAATAATAATAAATTTTTATAATATATACTGTATATATATAAAAGCAAAATTATAAAAAGAATCTATTATAAAAACTTTTTATATAATAAAAAATAAAAAAATATCTTAAATTATTTAAATTGTAACTAAAAATTTGATCTTTTAATACAATAATAATTTTTAAGATTTATAATATAATTAAAAAATCGAAAATATCTTCAATTACTCAACAACTTGATTTACTGTAACTTGACTTTTGCAATTCCTAATTACAGGCAATAAAACTTAAATAACTAAAATTAATTTTTAAAAAAATGTTCTTAAATATTCTCGATTAAAAAATTAAAGAATTTTCGAAAAATAGTTTATTCGAATTATAACCTTATCGAGTGAACTATTACTTTATCGCGATATGATATATCGTAAATTAAATTAATTGTGATATTTAAATTAGATCAAAAAAAATTATAATACTGTAGTTTGAAAGTATCGATATACAGTAAATTAATTAATTTTCGTTTATCTTTATGATTTTTAATAATCATCGAAAAACATTAATTAATATTTAAGACAAATCACAAATGATAAAAAAACATGACTGAGGTATTTGGAATGTGTTGGAACGGGTACGCATTTCTATTGTTAATAATCATTTGGTTTATAAATATTTGATCTCGTTACGTTAAAGCTGTAATAATATCAGAAAATTATGAATTAATGATTTTGTAATTCCTTTTCTTTTTGTAAATCCTAACCAGATGGTTAATTATAATTCTTGCCGGGCGTTGTATGCTTTTTTAATCGGTGATCGTCACGTTTACCACAGAATTTCAAACCATATGCATTTAGACAAAGGGTAAGACACAAGAAAAATAAATTAATAATTCGAAAAGTTTCATAGTATCAGTGATGCATGAAAATTTGAATTAACTTCCATTTTAAATAATAATTGGTGTTGAGAAAATATTAAATTATTATTTTGTTTTTGTTTTTTTGAAAGCACAGTTTAACAACGAGTCGGACCTTCTTTGTAAAAACCTTTAAGTGTACTACTAAAACACAATAATAATTTTGATGTAACCATAATGATAGTGAATTATAATAAAATTGAATGCAAAGTCGTGTGTTTAACAAATGTAATTTATGCATTTTTCATTCTTTTTGTATTTACATTCTCAACGAATTGTCCAGAGTCACGTGAACGACTATTGTTAAAGCCATTTAATGCAAGTCATAGTAACTCGGTGGTGGTTCCACTGCTGATCTCTCCAAGTGGCTTTCACTTCCTTCACTTGTATAACCGCTGTCGAGATTACTTTCACCGTAAATGTAGTAACCACTATCCCCTAGATATTCACCTTCTTCATAAGTGGGCAACTCATCCGAAGCGCATCTACACGAAAGCAGTATAACTGGTATTTCCACTTTTACTTCTGTTTTTTTCCTCTTCTTTAAAGTTCCATTGGTTAATAATTCCGATGTGGTGAACGTGAACTTTAACTGATGTGTTATAGTAATTGAAGAAGATTTACATGAAGGGTGGGTGGAATTTGTGCGTTTTGGAATTGGGAAAGTGATCAGATTGTGATAATAGACATTTTCGTCTTCAAGGTCAGATTCTGGGATAACGATATATTCATCTTCAAGAGTATTGTTGCTGAGATCACCTTCATTGATGTTTCTCCTTTCCATCGGTATTCGTTGTTCACCGTAATCTTTGACTTGCAGTGAGCTCAACGAATTTATTTCTCGATATTTCTGTGTACCAGCTTTATATGTGGAATCCTCATTCAACTCAATCTTCCCTCCAATAACACGTAAATTTTTTACCGTTGGCCGCAATTTTACATCAATTTCTATAGTGTCACCTAATGCATATGCCCTCCTCGGTATGCTAATCTCATAGTTTAAACTTTCTTTCGTATTGGACACAGATAATCCTTGAGAATTCTGTTCATCCAATAAGGTTCTTACGATAGGTACATAACGAGTAATATTTACATTCGGCAGAAATCCTTGACGAACAACATTTGCTACTAATTTATAGGTGACGTTCCCTCGATAGGCTTTGATTGTTTCTGGAAGGTTACCAGGCAAGAAGAGTTCAAATGGATAAGTGTGGATGCCAGCTGGTAGTAACTGATACTGAGTAACATTAGAAGTGTCAGATGATGTGATTGGTGCGAGGAAGGTCCAATCATGTGTGATTATTTCGCGTTTCTCACATAGATCATTACGATTCGAGTTTGCGTCTATTATTTTAAAGGAGAGTTATTTTCGGTGCTTTTTTTGTCGCATAAACGACACGATATACATACTATAGGAAATTTTTCCTTCGGGCCAAAAAGTTTTTAGTTTACCAACAAATTTCATTTCGATCTTCTTAATTTTCATCGGCTTTGACAAGTTCAAACATAATTCTCCTCGCAGGAAGCAACCGGTAGATTCTTGCGGACTGCCGCGTATGAAAAGTATTGGTTCTACTAAATTGATCTTCAAATTTGAAGATGAAGAGATTATACCTGTAAATCTTAGTAGAGAATTTGGACGTTGTTTTGTGTGTAGACTATTAAATGTGGTCGAAAGTGTGCACGACGATTGAGTGCACGACGATTGAGTGCACGACGATTGAGTCTGTGAGATATTTGGCATTTTTTTTTTTCTTTCTAAATAAAATAGGCTTATTTTAAATTTGTCTATTTTTATTGAAACGACAAGAAATTTTTCTGTTGGATGATACATTTTATACTTTTGGCCATATTTTTTACATGCACAAGTTACGTAACACGTGGATGGGTAAACAGTACATATGTTTATCAATTAATTAATATACATGGAGGTGTAGATACGTAATTATTGTGTATTTTAAAACTAGACCACTGCGATTCGGTCGTTATTCATTAAAGGAAAAGCGGGGTGAATACCTATGTATCATATTAATGTTATTTTTTAAATGACAATCGATTGAGACAATTGCACATGGATGGTTGCGATAACAAAGTAGATTTTATCATCAAAATGATGAATCGAAGGGGGGGCATTTCTCCTGCAATTGGCGAAAGAGTACGTAATATAATTATCAAAGCATTGAGTTAAGCCGGGTATTCTTACTTTAAATGGTAGTCCTTATTCTTACCGTTTGTCTAAGTAATGATAATCACTATGCATATACACTTTTCTGGGCTGTCAAGGCGCCATTCTTGTTACTCGACTACTTAACAAAGTCACCAAATGGTTTCTTGTACGGCATGAAGGCACCTCAAAAAAAACCGATTCACGCCAAATGATTCATATTTCCCTTCTTCGTGTTGAAAAAAAAAGACCGATGAGGACATTATTAGAGAATTAAGAGTAAGATGCTTCTGATTTCGCCGGAATCCAACTTCCTCAATTTTATTAGCATGTTTCAGCCATTATCGGTATAGAAAATATTATAAAATATCTTTATACATGTTCATTACCGATTGATACGTATTTTCGTTATCTATATTTTTCTTTCTAAATGAAGTTCTTTTTTTACATGCACTAGAAAGGACCAATGTAGATTTCCAGATACACGTCATTTATTATCCATTAATTTTTTTTGTGTAATATAAATATAATGTAAGCATTACAAGTATTAACGTGCATTCATTTTGTTAACCAAAGAGACACAATGATGACAAAGTTAAAATTTTATTGGAGTATTTTTACGCAATATACCGTACATTTGTTTATGTGTAGATGTGGTATACTGTAAATAGGTTTGATCCTTAATAGTTTTAGCTCCTATTTAACGTAAATATTTATAATAATATATATCAACGGTTATAAATAACAAAGCGTTAATCAAAATATTTTTTTATTTTTTTACAGTTCAATTGAATCCAACCAAATCTCTTTTTTTTATAATACTAATAAAGTCCATCAACTATATCAATTTTATTTATAGGTTCAATCAAAATCAAATTTTCGAATTAAATATAAGAAACCATTAATTGCTCGTGTCAATTTTTTACTAACAATCGATTCTAATTAATTTTCTACATTTATTAATTATAATTTGAAAATCAATTTATATATGTATACAGTGTATAAAAAATTATGATTGTATTTTTTATTTATAATTTAATAAACAGTAATTTAAATTAAATAAAATTTTGACAATTATTTTTTTAAAATATAAAAAAACGAGTTTATTGATAATTAGTTTTATTAATTTATAAATGTAAAAATACTGTGCATATAACATATAATACAATCAAAGAATATAAGTTTTAAACATTATTATTTTTTTTAAGATTGACAAAAAATTTTTTGGATTTTATAATAAATAATTTATAGTTAAATATTTTGTTAAAATAAAATGAAACGATAAAAAAAAAATTTTTTTAAAATAAAAAATTATAAATATATTATTTTTTATTAAAATTAAAATTTATATTATATATAAATATATTATATAAAATAATAATAATATTAATTATAAGTTTAATTATAATCAATCCATTTATAAATTTAATTATATTAATTAATAAACTTATATTAATTAATAAACTCATATATTAGATAAACCTTTTTATTAGAAAATAAAAATTCTATTATAATTTTAAATTATTTAATCTAATTAATTAAGATATTACTATAAGAAAATTATATAAAGTACAGTTTTAAAAAACAAATTCAAAAATATTCCAAATACTTTTTTTATTTATATAAAATTACTTTACTGAAATCTATCAAATTTTAATGATCTAATTATGTAATAGTTACAATTTTATAACTGAACTATAGAGATTCAATTGTAATTTAATGATTTTTACTATATTATAACAAAATCTTAATTATTTAATAATAATTAAATTATTATTTTGCTATTAATATTATTACTAACTTTTTTTAAAAAAATAGTAAACAAATTGTAACTATATTATAACAACTTTTAATTATAAAATAATAATATAATTTTGAGATAATTTTAATTAAATTATAATAGAATTATTATAAAACAATAACAATTCATTAATCAAATAATCAAATAATAATAATAATATAATAACTATTTATTTATTATAAAATTATAACCATATAAAAATTAAATATAAAAACAAATAGTTTTTTTTTAAAAAAATTTTCAAAAATAAATTCAAAAAAAAAATTATCTTTATAATCTTCTACTTAATAATCCTTTTAACAATCTAATTAATAATTCTTTGATTAGTTATTATCTAATCAACCTTCTATTCAATAACTATTCAGTTAATTTTCTATTTAATAATTATCTAATCAATTTTTCATTTAATAATAATGTAATTAACTAAAATTTTAAATCAAGTATCAAAATGATATTAACTTAATACTAACTTATAATAAATTTAATATATGAATTGTGATCTATTATATTAAACTTATAGTAAATTCAATATTGATTTGATATCAAAATGGTACTATTAAAAATCTTATAATCAACATTCTATTCAAAAACTATCCAGTTAATTTTTTATTTAATAACTATTTAATCAACTTTTTGTTTAATAACTATCTGATCAATTTTTTATTTAATATTTCATTTAATATTTTATTCAATAGTCTTTTATTTAATATTTTGTTTAAAAGTTTTTTATTTAATATTTTGTTTAGCAGCCTTTTAATTAATTTTTTATTTAATAATTTTATATTCAACTTTTTATTTAACAATTTTTCAGTCAAAATTTTGTTTAATCTTTTATTTAACAATTATTTTCTTTTATTCAATAACTTTCTATACAATTATCAATAATTCTAATTATTTAATTATTATTTTATTTATTTTATTTATTATATATTTAATTAATAATATATTTTAATCTTTAAGTAAAAATATTTTACTAAGTAAATAAATTTTTTATATTGTAACAGTGAGAAATGAAATGTAACATTAGTCACATAATTAATTGTTATAACTATAGTAAGTTAGCTGTAATAATTAGATAATAATAAGTGACTAAAAAATTAATAAAAAAAATTATACAAAATAGTTTTAAAGTTTTATTATTGTACTATGGCTTATTATTTTATATTCAAGTTGCTATAGTCAAATGTAAAGAAAGAAAAATATAAATAAATATAAAATATAAAAAGGTGTAATTGTTTAAGTAAAGGAACATGTTGGTCATTAATAGTTTATCATTATTAAAGAAAAACTTTATTAATGGAGAGTGGAGCA
>CAJVPV010003771.1:0-10849 GCA_910591835.1 Acaulospora morrowiae | reverse complement strand
CCATTGCCTCTTTCGCCTGACCTCATACACCTCAGAACTGTACTAATTTGTACGCCTCTAGGAACTTTAGCATACCATATTGGCCCTGTTCATTTAAAGTGCCTCCCTGCTACTAGTTCTCCGTCTTTATCTTTCTCCTGAGGTAGAAACGATATATGACAATAATCAATACATTTGAAGTCTTTAATTCAAATTGATAAAATAGAAAATAGATATGTCAAAATAAAGATATTTTTTTTTAAATGTTTTAACAAGATGTAAAAAAATAGAAATAAAGAATACAGCTAGAGAAAAAAAACAATATTATTTAATATAGAAACAAAGAAATTAACAATTCTATAATACAAAAAACAAAGATTTTTTAAATAGTCAATACAAGTACCAGTTTGATAAAACTTATTCAAACAAACTCAAGTTTAACAAGTCTTTTCAGAAACAAATTATTATTGTTATTTAATTAAATTAATAAGATTATCAAGTTGAGAAAAAGCAAGAAATCATATATTTTTATAAAAACTTATATATTTGAAAGTCTAATCAAATCAGATTTCAAATTCAAACAAACTCAAAATCCAATATATTCAAATTCAAAAGTATAAAAATAGTTAATTACAGAATTTAAATTATTTAAGAAAACATTAAAACTTCTAAATTAAGTTAAAAGTTAAGCATAGAATATAAGTTTAACAAAAATATTTAATATTAAAGAAAATATTATTTTTATATTAATGAATTTATAAATAAAACTCAATATTAAACAATTAAAATAAATTCAACCTAGCATGACCTATAGGTTTATAGCTCAGTGATAAAACTCTATAGGTTACCAGGTGAAGGTCCAGGGTTCAACCCCACCTGGTTACAAAAATTTATTACCTTCATGATTGGTTGACTGGCTTTCAATTCATGTTGTATCCAATTAGCTGCAAATCATCTTCCAAAATTAGTTAGGCTGCATAAAGATGGGACCTCTGATCTTCCCGACAATCGCAGGCTAAAAACAGGTTGAAGCAAAGAAGGTTGCATGAGGAAAGGCTTCTGGTCTAACTCCGGTAAAAAGCCCACTCTAACCCAAACTGGCAATGGCAGACTTCATCACACAATCCCAAAAAAGAGATTAATTCTAAGCTGTTCTATTCCAATCTGAAGCTTGTAGATCTATCCCAATGGTAGCGTTCTACAGAACTTAATTATATGACCGAAAGGCAAGGGAGGTGGTGAGAATATTAGACAAAAATCATTAAGCCAAGTATGTCTAGTAAGGATCTACAAGATTAAATCGAAATCCAAGCAAGGATGCCAGTTCCATAGGTGGTGAAAATGGTAGTACTACGTTATGCTAGTGGTACATTCCAAGGATTGGTGATAACAATGACTGGAATACTGGAATTAATCTCTATAATAATATTCCATAATGTGTCTTATCCACGATAGATGCAGTCACGACAGGACCTAGTAGGAAGGTGGTTTAAAACTAGTGGTAGGATTTCTACCTCCTATGTAAGTCCTACCTGGTATGTGAATCATTTACTTGATGTTTAAAATTCCGTATAGCTGGGTATATCATAATTGGTCTAGGGGAAAACCAGGAGCACTGGAAATGGTAATCATCAGGTAGCATTAATTTGCATTTAGGATAGCAGTAGCCTACTTTGTAAAGATGTTTGATGTACTAACTATAAACAAATGTTTAATAAATGTTATGCATCTAATGCCCTTAGCCAATTAAAAAAAATAATAATAATAAATAAAAAATAAATTCAACCTAGCTTAAAATCAAGAAATTCTGTCTAGGAAAAAGCTTTCAGATCAAAACAAATAATTGATTATTATTAATAAGAACTAAACCTATAGCAATTTTTTTATCAGTTTTGTTAATATCAAATAACAGTAAAATAGAAATCTAAACAAATAGCATCAATTGTATTAATACATATCAAAAGTTAAAAATTACTATTCAAAAAACATTATCAAAAAAAAAAAAAATTTAACTGGCAATTTTGAATACATATGTTACATATAATTTCAAAAAAAAAAAATTTAAGTATTACTAATCAAAGTCAAAGTGTATAATTAAGACATAACCAATAACCAGATTGACAAAAACAACTAGAAAAAAACAAGAAATTTTATAAGAAAAACTGTTTAAATTTTTTCAATTTCAATTTTCTTCTGGAATATTATTTCAATAAATATTTCAATAAATTCATTTATTAAAAATTTATATAAGAGAAAAATATTAATCCAATGAATTAATTAAAACAGATTCAAACTAGATGAAAAAAGAAGATTCAAAATTAAAAAAAAATTAACTGGAAAGAATTTTGAAACTATTTTAAAAAAAAAGATATATTAAGTATCTTATTTAAGCAAATAAAAGATAGAATATTTAAAATCAAGTTTATTTATAATGAATTTTCTATACTAGACAATATATTTAAATATAATAAAACAAGTTACAATAGATATATAAAATGTGTATTCTGCAAAATAGAAGAAAAAACATTAGACTATCTCTTAATATACAAAAAAAAACTTACAAAATAAAATATAAATACTTCTATAAAAAAAGCTCTTAAAAATATAAATTTCTAAATATTTCATTTCCAATAAATTAAAACAAAAAAAAAAATTATCCAACTATTAGAATAGTAAAAAAGAGAAATATCAAATTTGCTAAAAAAATAATTAATTTAAGTATTGAACTATGAAAAAAGAAAGATATCTTGAAGTAGAAAATAGGTTTTCAAATTGTAAAAATTTCTTGTACTTATATTGTATATACAAACTGCTAATCAAGATATTTAAAACTTCTTAAACTGTATATATGAAATTTCAAATATAAAAGAGTTCAAAAATATAAGAAATCACCAAAATTCGAATTAAGAAAAGAAAAAGAAAAAGAGATAGAGTTAATAATATTGTCAAAACTATATATATAATTATATTATTAATCTTTATTATATATGATAATATAATTTTCAATTAAATATAATTTTCAATTAATTTATTATATTTTAAATAGTAATTTGATTTTTAAAAAATATTTGAATTCAATTTTATTATATGTATAATCAAAACTATCTGAACTATTATTAAGTTTACTCAAGAAAAAAAAATTTAATAAATTATAAGAGAAAAAA
This sequence comes from Acaulospora morrowiae, assembly GCA_910591835.1. NCBI lineage: Eukaryota > Fungi > Glomeromycota > Glomeromycetes > Diversisporales > Acaulosporaceae > Acaulospora > Acaulospora morrowiae. The sequence continues at coordinate 7,706 of CAJVPV010003771.1, read as the reverse complement.
AAAGATTTATTCAAAAAATATATTCTATTATTTTTAAATCCTAACAAAAAAGAAACTAATTATATTAACTTGTTAAACAATAAAACAAAAAAAGAAAAACTTATAAAGAAACTTAAAGAAATTCTATAAAACAAGATCAAAGAAAGAAAAAAATAATTGGAAATATATAAAGTAATTAAGATTTTGAAAAAACAAACTGTAATAATAAATTGCAAGTAATAATTTTAAAATATATTTCAAGACAGATATATATTGTAAAAATAAGTAATTTTATTTATTTTCAAGATTATATCTAAAAATAATTTAATTCAAGATAGGTATTAAAGTATTATTTATTAAAAATATATATATAAAAGTTATAAAACTATTATGTATTTTATATTAAGATTAAATAAACTTTATATATACTTGTTTAATTATAGAAAATATATATATTGTATATATATATATAATTAAATATAAATAAATAATATAAATAGATTTGAAAAAATCATCTTCTGATTATATTTATTTTGTTAAAAATCCTTTTTTGATTATATTTATTTTGTTAAAAAAATTTTTTTTATAATAATTTTAAACAAAAAAAAATATTTTTTATTTTTTATTACAAGTAAATTCTAGTTTAAAAACTTAAGAACTTTCAAAATAACTAATATAGTAGAATAAAATCTTTGATTAAAGTTTACTCAAATTTGTAAGTTTTACTTATTCTTCAGTTATATAAAAAAAGACTTTAACAAGACCTATGGGTCTATAGCTCAGTGGTAAAGCTCCATAGATCACCAGGTGAAGGTCTAGGGTTCAACCCCACCTGGTTACAAAAATTTATCACCTTTATGTTTGGTTGACTGGCTTCCAATTCATGTCGTACCCAATCAGCTAAAAATCACATCCAAATTTAGTTAGGTTGCATGAAGATGGAATCACTGGTCTTCCCAACAATCGCAAACTGAAAACAGGTCGAAGCAAGGAAGGTTGCATGAGGAAAGGCTTCTGGTCTAACTCTGGTAAAAAAAAACACACTCTAACCCAAACTGGCGATAACAGACTCCATCACACAATCCCCTAAAAAGATATTAATTCTAAGCCGTTCTATCCCAATCTGGAGCTTGTAGATCTATCCCAATGGTGGCATTCTATGGAACTTAATTATATGACTGAAGGGCAAGGTATCAGCCACAGGTGGTGAGAATACTAGACAAAAATCATTAAGCCAAGTGTATCTAGTGAGGACCTACAAGATTAAATTGGAATCAAAGCAAGGACGCCAGTTCCACAGGTGGTGAAAACGGTAGTACTATGTTATGCTAGTGGTACATCCTAAGGATCGGTGATAATAGTGACTGGAATACTGGTGTTAATTTCTATAATAATATTTCATAATATGCCTTACTCACGACGGATGCAGTCGCGACAGGACCTAGTAGGAAGGTGGTTTAAACTAGTGATAGGATTTCCATTCCTATGTAAGTTCCACCTGGCATGTAGATTATCTACTTGATGTTTAAAATTCTGTATAGCTGGGTATGTCATAATTGGTCTAGGGGAAACCGGGATTATTGGAAACAGTGATTATCAGATAGTATTAACTATTATTTAGGATAGCAATAGCCTACTTTGTAAAGATATTTGATGTAATGATGATAAACTTATGTTTAATAAATGTCTTGCATCTAATGCCCTTAGCCAATTAAAAAAAAAAAAAAACTTTAACAAAATTATCTTTTTTTTTTTGTTTGTATTTCTCCTTATCTTTACTATATTATAAAAATTATTTACATTAATATTATTATACTTATTAAATTATACATTTTTTAAAAAACATACTCAAACAAAGTTGTTAAATTTATTGTTTGTTTTAATACAATCTTTATATATAATCCTATTATAACAATACTTATTATATATTTTAAAATTTTTAAAATTTTTTTTTTAAAAAATCCAAATCAATTTATTCTTCCAGATACTTATTGTTTTTCAAGTATCCAATAAAGCAAAAACAAAACCTTTTTAAATCAGTTTTTTAATATAATAATAATAATAATAATTATTATTACAATAAACAACAAATATTATTATTAAAATAAACAATATCAATTATACTTTATTGTTTATATTAACAAAAATAATATTAACAAGTAGCAAGAAACCGAAGAAATAAAACATTGAATCAAATTAGGAGTTTTCTTGAGAATATTACTTTTATTATTATTTAAAAACAATTTGATAAATGATTTTTTATTTTATTTAACTTTTAAAAATTTGTTAAAAAAAATCTTGATTACTTTATTTTTTTAAAAAAATTAATATAGATTAATTATTATATTAAATTAAAATTATTAATATAAAGCAAACTTATAATTTATTTATCAGATCTGTTATTTTATTTTTATTTGTAATTGGTTTAATCAAAATTGATAAAGAAAACTTAAAGATATTTTAAATTGATTTTATTAATATTGTTTTTTCAAAACTAAATTAATAATTTAAATAATTTAAACTAGTAATAAAATTTCTACTTCTTAAATGAATTTTCAAAAACATATTTATTTAAAGAATATAAATCACTTTTTTGAAATCAAAAACAAATATAATCAATTAGTATTAAGCTGTAATTTAATATTACAAATAATGTTTAATGTAATTATAATATCATATATACGTATGTTAATTAGTGAAAAACATCTAATGCATATTTTACTATTAAAAAAAAAAAACTATCAATTGTATTTTAATTCTCAATTGATTTTTAACAAATACAATAATGATATTGTTAAAAAAATCATTTCGTAAAAAAAAGAAATGCCATTTATAACTTAAAAATAAATTATAAAGTCACGTGCAATATATTGATTACGTTTTTTTTTTTTACTTATCTGTTATCTGTCCAGAGATCTCAAATACAATCTGCAAAAATGCACCTATCTAAAATTGGAAAAATCTTTACTCGTAGCAAATATTTAACATAATGTTACATGTTTAATGTCAGCAGATACAGAGAAAATTTTTCCTCTTTTTTTAATATCAAACGTTTGAATAATTCCCATCCTGATGATAGACTGACATAAATTAGTGAAATCAATTATTTTACTGACTACAATACAAATCTTTATAAATAAAAGAAGCGTTAGTGTTTCACGATTGTAAAAATACAGTGAAAAGTATGTAAACTACTGAATATTATTACCAAATAAATCGAGTTAAAGAATTAAGGTAATTATAAGGTGAAATCACTTGATCTCGATTTAAAGTCCGTTATAAGAATATAGATTATTAGAAATTTCTCATTATTAATTGTCCCCCTAAAATATAGTCCTTTTGATTCTTAGTTTTGATGATCACGATACATTTGTAATGCGCGAATAATTTGATCTGGATCGGCAGATATTTGATCAAATACACGCAAAACTTTTTCGTACTTTTTGAGACGCAGAGTAGAAATTGCATTCTAAAATTTAAACAGCATACAAGAATTAGTAAAATTCGTGAAATTTTAAGAAACGATAAAAGCGAGTAAATACCTCAATTCTTGTGATCAAGCTCTCAAAAATTCTCTCTAGCTCTTCATCGCCTGCATTATCTTTTACATGAAAAGTCAAGAGTCCTGTCAAATAATCGGTCCTTGAGTTTCGGGATGGTCGCTGACCAACATTTCCAGATGAAATACGCTCAAGGCGTAAACAGAGATAACCAAGCCTTCGAATATGCGATGGATCCAATGATTGGGGATGTGTGGGTTCAATCACCTTTTAGGAGAAACATTAAGCTTCCCGAAGTATTTTCAATTAACAAAAAATTAGCAAAGCGAGCATTGATAAATACCTCGGCCACTATGGAATTACGAGCTTTTATTTCATCTTCTTTCAATCGGCCTTTTAACTTTTCTGGATAGACCTAGAACAAAAAAAAAGTACCTTTGGTGAGCGATATGAAATTAGAAAACAGGTTAAATTTCATCATTTATTATTCCTCACCAACGACAATACTTCGGCGTTTTCGAGTCCTTTAAGTTTTCGTTCACCAATATTTTTCACAACAAAACCCATCTTCTTCAAGGCAATAGTATTCTTATCAATTACGATCTCTGGATTAGTAGAATTTATTGTTTCTTGCATCTCGCTATCCCCACTAGTACTATTTTTCCTCGATAAAGAATCCATATTGTCACCCTCCATTATTCCATCTAATAACCTAATTTCAGTTTCTATATCGGAGCTAATGCAAATCTGTCCTCCGTCTGCTGCATTACAAATTCTAGCAGCTCTGTTAACCATTGGGCCAAAATAATCCATTCTATTCGTTATAATGTCGGGTTCGCACACAGGAGAACCCCAATGTATACCCATTCGAACTGACAACCCTCTATACAAAACCTCATCATCTGATCCACGTATTTCTTTTCCGTCTTCAGAGTCGATGATTTCTTGTGGCCAATCAACATTTAAAAGTTCTATTTGTACCGTAAAACACCATAGTAGAGCAGAAGATACTGTTGGAAATGAAACCATAAAAGCATCTCCTTCTGTTTTTACTTCGTATCCACCTATATTACGGAGCAAACGACGCATTAAGGAATTGTGATGCTTAATAGCAGACCTCATGGCAATAGGGATTGTTTCCCACAAAAAGGTTGAATTTTTTATGTCAGTAAAAACCAGAGCAACTTTTCCGACTGGCGGTGGGATTTCTTTTTCCAATCGTGCCATGGTTGAATCGTTAGGTAATTCTTCATGTCTAAATCGTTTTTTACTGTTACCAAACATTGTAATTGTCCCGGCTTCATAATGTCTGTCCCTTCCTGTGAATCGCATGCTTGACTTCTGTTCAAATAGATCACCTATACCAATAATCATTACCATAATATTCTTGTCCACACCATATGCAATGGCAAAATCACGTAACTTTTGTGCAGCCAACATGAGATCATCTTTCTCCATCCTTGCTATATCAACAGCAGTTTGAGGACTCATGTGATCCCATAATCTCCGTGTTGCCAATATCAAGAATTCATCCTGTTCGGAAAGGCTAACCATTTCGATAATGGGATTCCCGTTAAGTATTGGTGACAAGTGGAAGTGACCGAAAGAACGCGAGACGTCAAATTCTTTATTCACTAAACAATCATGTGAGATGAAACCGTTTGCTTCCCGTATTCTCTCAACTTCATCTGAAACCCCTAAGCACTTCGCTATCGGCAGTGCGTTTCCACCGCGACATATAACTGCCCCGGTATCACCAATATTAGCTACGTACAAATTAGTCCCGGCAATATAAACCACCAGACCGGAAGCACCTGACTTGTTATCATTAATTCCTATATGTGAAGAGTGTCCGCTTTCGGTTTCTCGGGTATAGGTCGCCTCCATACTAGAGTTGAATACCTTTGATCCGAGCTCTTTATTTAATCCCAAGAAGGAACGTCTTAAAGCTGCTTTGATTTCGAACGTCTCGTTGTCCTTAATCTTATCGAGTTCAGATTTAAAGTGAAATGGGAACCAATCATGAAGATATTTTGTGACTTGTCCGCCCTGATTAGAACCTACACGAGCATCAAATAACCCGAACAGGCATTCGTCATCTCGTTCACGAAACTTTGGTATCACAGATTCCCACGTGGAAAGATTAAGGACATCGGATTTTCCCAAGGTATCAGCCATCCCATATGACATGTTGTTTACCACTGAAACGGATGTTCGTACGCGACGATTATCCGTCTCCTCCGGGACCGTTAACTGCAAAAGCGTAATGTCCATAAGACCAAGAACTCTGAGGTGAACCAATGAACTAAAATCAGCCAAATTGCGATTTGGGAAAGGATTCATTTCATTCAGATGTACGTGTTTTATCTTGAAGCGCTTATTTCCCGAGAGATTCAGATATTTAAGCTCAAAATTCCAATTCCTGTGTAGAATCAAAATAAATATCAGCTTGTTGTTAATTATCAATAATGAAAATGATCAATTCTTACCAATTCCACTCGTATTGCCAATTGGTGATGTTATATCTTAAGAGGTTGCATCCGACATCTAGCACCATGAGTTTCCGTATTTTACCTAATTCAGCGGGTAAAGTATGAAACTCATTGCCGTTGAGGTGAAGGATCCTCAAGTTGGTTAACTTTCCAATATCTTCAGGTAGTGTAGTCAACTGATTGCCAGAAAGATACAATTCAGTTAGATGCTGACTTTTAATTTTTTCTATGGGAACTTGACCCAACTCATTAAATGATAGATTCAAGATTTCAAGCTCGGTGAACAAAGAAACGGCGGAGAAGATATCGGCGGTAAGATGGTTGTCTGCTAGGTATAAATGGTGAAGCGAAAGAGCAAGCGGAGGTTGGTCATTTGTTCCTGGTTGGTTTTTAGGTGGGGAAGGAAACTCTTCTAGAAGATTCGAGCTTGCGTTCAAGGTGACCAAACTTTTGCAAAGCCATATCTCTTGTGGTAGAGACTTGAGATTGTTATTATGAATATCCAGTACTTTTAAAGATATTAAACCGCTTATCTCGCTAGGAAGCGCCGAAAGTGTGTTTTTCGTACAGTAAAAGTGTGTCAAATTTGTCATTAGTTCTATTTTCGACGGAATTGAATATAGCTGGTTACTACAAAATCTAATCTCTCTAACTTTCGAAAGATGTTCAAACAGGGAATCGGGTAAAGTAGTGAGTTTTGAATTACATAACGAAAGTTCACTCAACGATTCTCCTGTTCCTTTAAGCGAAAATTGCGTGATATTATTTTTGGACATCGTGAGTTGTTTCAACGTATTGGAAAATAGGTCCATAGTGGTCACATTGTTATATTCGGCCCGAAGAATTTCAAGATTAGGAACCTGAGAGAGGCTGTCTAGATTGCTAATCATATTTCGGCGAACGTCTAACATTTTCAGTGAAACTAAATCTCGAAAACTCTCGGGAAGTTTATCTGTTATTTGATTGCCAATTAAAAACAACCGACTAAGATTGACGAGCTGACCAATTTCATTGGGAACAGAAATTATCTTGTTGTAACTTAAGTCCAGTTCCGAAAGTGTTTTGATTTCACAAACTACCAATGGAAACTGCGTGAAATAATTGTTCGAAAGAATTAACATGCTTAATGACCTAAAGTCAGCATAGCAGTCGGGCAAACTTTGTAGCAAGTTGTTTTGGACGTACAGTTGTTTCAGTTCTCCGATCTTCTCCAGCGAGACGTTTTCAAGATTTTTCAGTCTGTTAGAACTTAAATCGAGCAAAGAGAGTATGTCCGTACATCCCACTGATTGTGGGATCTGGTCCAACTCATTCTCTGAGAGGTAAAGCATGCGCAGACGTATGCAAGATTGTATAAAATCTTTGGGAAGATCGAGCATGAGATTTTGGGAAACATTAAGTGAAACAATCTCGTGAGCATGTCGATAAAGAAATATTGGAATAGTTTGCAAGTTTCGTGCTCGAAGACCGACGTTCGTAAAGGATGAAAATGTGTCTTCTTCCTAATTGACAAAAAAATTTGAACCGTTGTACATTACATTTCGTGATGAATAATAACTAAAGGTAAAACGAACGCAAGTCACCTCAAATCTCGGCACCGAGGTTTCCCGAAATGTGAATCGAACCAAGTAACTATTATCCTCTCTCCCAAGATCTTCCAGATTATCATTCTCCGTGTATCCCGCTTGTTCCAACCACCTCTTTTGTAACTGTAACGGTCGTTCATTTGGTTGCA
>CAJVPV010003770.1:0-10849 GCA_910591835.1 Acaulospora morrowiae | reverse complement strand
TTTTTGACCTTATATTTAAAAAAAAACTTTTTTAATAGTAAGGGACATTTGAATTATGTTCTCGCCTTTAATTTAGGGACCCATCTTTACTAGAGATATTAGTTAAAGATAGGTATTCAAGGCAATAAAATAGTTTATACAATATGATATATTATATATTATTTGTTTTTTGTAAATATTTAATAAACAGTACATACTTGTTTGACTATAGGAAAAAAAAATATCTTATTTTTTGTTTAATTTAAATAATAAAAAATATATATTGTAAAAAACATTTATTACAGTATATACTGTATAAATATAATAAATTAAATATTAATTTTCTTATAAAATTATATAATTTAAATATTATAATATTATAAATTTTGTAATTAATAAAATTAAGTTAAATAAATTCTAAATTTTAAATTAAATAAATTATTAATTTTATATTTTAATAAACTATATTTAAATTAAATTAAATTAAACTTTATATTTTAATTAAATAAATTAATTAAACTAAATTAAAATTTATATTTTAATAAATTAAATTTTAAATTAACTAAATTAAATTCAATATATTTTTTGAGGACAAGACCAGCGATATTTATTTATATTTCCTTTGATTATATGGTTACACGAGTCTAGATCACAATTCAAAATCCAAACATAATATCCCTTTTTCACCACCAATATTTATGAAGCACATATGTATAGTCAATAATTTAACTAATAACTAGTAATCATTTATCTTTTTTTTTTTCAAGTTTTTAAAGATTTGTATGTATTAACTTTTATTTTTTAATAGGTTAGGATTAATTTATTTTATAAAACTTTTTTATATATTGGTAACAAACAAAAGTTTAATAAAAATCTTTTGTATTTAATACTTATTTTAAAAAAAAAATTTAAATTAAATTAAATTTTGATATTTGGTTTAAAAAAAATTAATTTTTTATATTTTTTATAATGATATTTAAAAATTTTAAATAATTAATATTATATAGTAATAGTATAATAAATTTATTCTTTTGTAATAAAATAATAGTTAATAAATAAATAATTACATGAGTAATATAATAATTTTAATATTAAGAATTTGAGAATTATATTTAATCTATAAATAATTTATTGACAAGTATTTTTTTTATTTGAAATAGTTTAATTTTAATATAATTTTTATTGTATTATATTGTCATACTATTGTTTATTAATAAATATATCAATATACAGTTTGATTAGAAATAACTTTATATAATTAATTATTGACAAGTAATTAATTTATTTAAATAAAATAAGAATCTTATATTAAAAAACTTATTAATAAATATTTTATTATTTGAAATAATTTAACTTTAATATAATTTTATAATATTGTATTGTTGTATTATTGTTTTTGTATATCCATTAATAAACACATCAGCATACAGTTTAATTAGAGATAAAAAAAAAAGCAATTTTATATTAAGAATTCAAAAATTAAAACATTGTTATAATTTAATTGCTTTTGTTAAATTGTATTAATATTTTTGCATATTTGAAAATCTTTGATTTCTATATTTGTTAAATTAATTCGTAAGACTAACCATTTAACGGTGATCTGCGTGTGTGACAGAAATTACATAATAAATATATCAAAACCCTGGAAAAGTTTGTGCGAAAAATGACTACGGTTAAAGTGTAATTTTCGTTTAAATTTCATTTTACTTTTTGTTATCAGTCCATATTCTTACCTTCTATATTTTAATAAAGACTCGTAGCAGGTTCAGCCAACGGAAAGCTTAATGAACTTTTTAACGGAATTACTAAAATCAATACCAAATATGGTCCCTTTGATTTACTATTATGTGTTGGGGATTTATTTGGGGATAATTTGGGCGAAATAGATTCATTGATATCAGGAGAAGTGAAAGGTGAGTGGAACGTACCTTTGATCAAAATTTGTTATACTGGGTGTGTATATTAAATCACACATTTTTATCTTTTCGCATAGTTCCTATCACGACATATTTTATGTATGGCGAACACGAACTTCCTGATGCTGTAAAAGAGCGCGTTGAAAGTAATCAAGGAGAATTCTGTTCAAATCTTTATTATCTTGGTAAATCATTGTTTCATGGTAAATTTTATTACTATTACCTATTACTTACATTACTACATGGTTTGAATTCAAAAATACAAGGTCAGCAAGGTAGTATGACTACTATACATGGAGTTAAAATAGCGTTTGTTAGTGGTGTCATGAGTGCTATGGTGAACGATCTTCCATCGCAGGTTGACATCCTTCTTACCTACGAATGGCCAAAATCTATTACACGACTTTCTTCAACGTCTGTTCCTGATGGCATAGAGGGTTCGGGAATTGTCGCGTCATTAGTTACAAAAGTTAAACCGAGATATCATTTCGCTGCAGCAGAGAAAATTTCATTTCTAAGGGAGCCTTATCAGAATGCACCTTCGTCTAATTTAGCCAGCGAAATTGATGATACACAATTGCAATTCGGACTTCCTACATGGTTTGTTGGATTGGCAGAAGTTGGTAATACGAAGTCGAAGGTATTTATTTACCTCTATTGGAAGTGCGTCACATATTTTCTACTTTTAAATGAGCTTATTATCATCTTCCTTTGTCTAGTGGTATTATGGTTTTAACTTAGTACCTTATGTGCATTTACCACCATCTAATTTTATCAACCCACCGGAGAATATGACGGAGTGTCCCTTTTTTCAATCAAGTACAGGACAGAAAAGAGGATTTGGCGAAATACAAGGGGTGACGTTATTAAAAAAAATTCATACCAATTTTTAGTTAACTATTAAAATAATATAATAATTAACTCGCGCGCAATCTTTCATTATTTAGGATGGTAATTTCTTTTGGTCGACCCGAGATTCGTCGGAACAAGCGAATAAACGTGGTCGCCGCAATACCCAAGGTAGTATATTTATATTTGCATATGTATTCCACCATATTTTTTTATTTTTATTAAGATATTCATATATGAACCTTAGGTCCACCACCAGAGGGCTATGTGTGTAATAAGTGTAATCTACCGGGGCATTGGATTAGCGAGTGTCGTGGCGGGCAACCAAGACCACCTAAAAATTATGTTTGTAAGAAGTGCAATCTAGCAGGAGTTCACTTCATTGTAGACTGCCCAAGTTTTACGTGCAAATTATGTGGCGAGAAGGGTCATACGCCTAAGAATTGCTCAAATTCAAGTGCGATAAATAAGAAAAGTAATAATGCGAAATCAGGTTTGCACTCTTTATATTTACTGCTTTTATTGCAATTTGAAATTTGAAGAAAACCAGAGATTTATTACAAATAATCTTTTACTTCCATGCAGCAGCTCCATGTTGGTTTTGCTTGTCGAACCCTAAAACAGTAAAACAGTATGTGTTCACTTTAGACTATTGATTGTTTTAAATTGTGATACTTCATATTTATTATTGTTTATATATATTAGCTTAATTTTGTCTGTTGGCAATGAAACTTATTTATCTGTAAAGTATAGTGTTTTTTCAGTTGTTTTTTTTTTTTCATTGTGACAATATACTAATATGATTATAAATTTTCAGTTAGCTAAGGGTAGCCTGATAGATACTCAAGATCCCTCGGTGTGTATTGTACCCGGAGGTGGTCACGTATTGATTGTAAGTGTATTACATACACCTAATAACTATATACAGTATATAGCTCTTCGTTAATTATAATGTCAAATTTTTGTAGGTTGCGATATCTCATTGTTCATCTTTTCGTGAGATTCCAGTTGAGGACCGACTTAACTTGACAGATGAAGTTGAAAAATATAAAAGTTCGCTGAAGAAATTTTATCAAGCCTATGGTGCAGGAATGGTTCTATTTGAGGTTTCTTTACAAGGAAAGAAAAACCAACATTGTCATATACAAGTTGTCCCTGTTCCATTGGAGCACGATTCAGAAAAAATTCGTAAAGCATTTATTGAAGAAGCTTCAGCTAGCGATTTGAAACTGCGCCCTGTTCCATCACCTGTACCTATAAATTGTTTCAAGGTAGATTTTCCCGATGGTTCATCTTTGGTTCATGATATTAACCCCAACGAACAATTCGATGTGCAATTCGGAAGGTAATTGAATATATATTAATGTTCGGTCAAGTGACTGAGTTGTGCTTAAGGGATTTGCGTTTATTCATTTAGGAGGGTTCTCGGAAAGTTATTAGGGTTATCTCATCGTGTTAATTGGAGGGATTGTCAATTGTCCGAGGAACTTGAACGTACAGACGCAGAGAAGTTTATGCAGGCGTTCATGCCTTACAAACCAATGATTCAAGACAATTTCTGAGAGGTTTGTTTATCATAGTTCATAATTCAATGATAGTTTTGATGCGGGATGTGATATGTTATTTCCGTGAATTTGTATGTTTGTCTATTCGAATGGCTTTGAAAGAATTTGATGATCAGGTGAATATATGGTGTGATAAAAGTCTATTTATAAGATAAATTTCTAAACGCAATAAGTTTATCTTCATTTTCAAACACATACATTCAGTAATTATATTTTAATAACCTTTTATTAGTTGTATTTACATTCAATCGATTATGGTTTCCAAAGGGAAATGATACCATCATCTGCGTATGTTGCCAAAATATTAGAAAACGAGTGGTGCGAAATGCCAATTATTTCGGAATCCGATAACTTATGGGTATTAGGAAAAAGTGTAAACATAACTTCAAAATTTCCAAATATATAACGCATAAAAAAAGTTACCTTCAATGTTGTTGTTAATTTTCCATTTTGAACATTAAAACAATATAAATTTGAGTCCTCCGCTACGCAATAAATAAATTCGCCTTGTGGTGAAACCGTACAACTTAAGAAGTCACCACCAGTTTTCTTATCGGATGTAAATGTTTTAACAATCTAAAAGGACAAATATAACATGTAATTAACAAGCGTATGTAAAAGCTTGATCCCGTTTATAAAAACATACCTGTCCTCTCACATTTATCAAAAAGATTGTTGAACTCTTGTTGCATACTATAATTTGATCCATGTTTTTCGGCATCTGAACAACACAATTGACGGTCACTCCGCCTGAAATAGTCGCAGTCGCCTGTTCTCCGCGAGGCGTTATCGTGTGTAAACACTCTGTCGATTTGACATCCCAAATCTAGTGGAAGATACATTTTCTGGTTATAATATGTTTTTTTTTTCTTAATATCTAGATCCGGAATTTTTCGTTTTACAAACTTTCACAGTTCCATCGCTGCTAGCACTTATTATTTTTGTCATATCATACGAGAATATTGCATTGTTAACAAAAGATGTGTGTCCCCTAAATTCTTTTAACGTCTTCCCCGATTTTAGTCCATGGAGCCTGATTCACATATATCATGAAAAATTAACGAAAAACAACATTATTAAAACAAATACACAAGTAGTTTCAAATATTATTACCTAACAGTATGATCAAAACTGGAACTTAATACTTGACTGCCGTCACGGTTAAAACATACTGATGTCACCCCTTGACTATGTGCTGGGGAGAATCTCCGAGTACAATGACCTGTGCTGATTTTCCAAATCTAACCAAAATTTGTGAAATTTCTTTAAAACATTGAAAATAATTGTTAACAAGCTACTCGTTAAACTCTATGCTCAGACCTTTATGCATCCATCTTGTGCGCCTGAAGCTAGCATTTCGCTATCACGACTAAAACTCAAGCATAAAACTGGATCTTCCATCATCATAGGGTTATCCTACAATAATTCGATTAGAATGATCCTTCATAAATATTTATATCATTTTTTCATTGACAAGTATTTAGCTTCACTGAAGACGAACCTCCACTTGATATTTAAAGTCTTTCCGAATTTTACCTGTCAAAAAATTCCATATCTCAATAAAACCATCTACACTACCGCTAACCAAATATTGCCCATCGGGAGAAAACGCAGTTGATTCCGCGTGTTGCTTTTTTGGGAACTAAGTTTGACAAACGCGACATTAAGTCAAAGGGATACATAATTTGAAATGAGATAGATAATGAAAATAATATTAACACCTTAATAGTAGTATAACACTTTGTGGGAACCGCGTCATCTTCCGCTTTTGCCGTGAGAGTAGAACCTCTAAAAAGGTCAAAGGCAGCATCCGGTGGGAGCAATCCCTGATGCTGCTGCCATTTCAGTGATTGTCCAAGAAGTGAGAGCAACCTTGATGGAGGCACAACGGTCACCTCGTTGGACAAAGCTTATAATAAAGCGTAACGTGTGAATTGCATATTAAACTAAAAACAGTTTAATTAAATCGACATACCTTGGGCAATGGTCTGGCGTCTCTTCTCTTTCGTCACTCCAGGTGGGTATGCCTGTATATTGCCCGAAAACGACATATGTTTTAAAATTTACAAGAAATACATATAACCTTCAATGCTATCTTTCAAACCTCTTTAGAATCAAACCAAGTCCGAGAAAGGAGATGTTCGAGATGTAAATAACGTTCAGAATAATGATCCCTCAAGGACTGCATTGGATCGGTCTGTCTTAAAAAGGTCCTTGCCGCACCCAACTCACGCATTTCTATAAGTTCCAATACAATCTAAAGATTAAGTCATTGGTTATACGATTATACGATTACACGAAATACCAGGATCAGAAGCACAATAAACTTTAAAAACCTGCTCGTAAAGATCAATTAGCTTTCGCTGGGGGATTTTCAGGTTGGAAACTGTTTTTAGAACAATATCCCAATGTCCTTGAATAATTTCATTTGTAAAGGCTTCTATAGATTCGACGGTGTTTAGAGCGATTGTAGTTTCTTCCTATGAGAAAGTTTATTTTCCAGTTCAATTTCAAGGAACAAAAAGCGAACGCTACTTTAACAAACCTGTAAGGCTGCATAACTGTTCGGAAGGTTATTCTCTTTCAAAAATTGAAGGATTAATCGGATTATACTAAACAAAAAAAGTATTGGTAAGCTTGCTCTAGATTCATTGGAACAAAAAAAGATGCGCTTAACTAACTCTGTCGATTCAATTTCCATAGGTGAGAAAGTGAAGGATAAATTTGCGTGTTTGAATGAAGATAATCTCGATGAAATTACACAATGTAGTGTAACAAACATGCCTAAATTTCAAATCCTATATAAAGAAACTTGTCAAGAAATTAATTCTAAATTATTAACAGGTATTTTTCTTCTTGAATTAGCGATATTCAATAACCTTTTTTTTTTTCATTCACAACCATTTACCTCATTAATACACTAATGTCTTCTCGCCGTTTCCTATCATTTGTAACCAGAAAAAAGTTTTTCAAAATTAGTCTTAGTAATAAAACTAGTTCAACCATTTATAATGGATATCACACGTGGCATGAGAAGAGTGAAAGTGTATTGCCAAATAATGTCGACACAAAAAGTGCCCAATTTAAGGTATTCCATGAAATTTCTCAGTTAATCAGCCCCATATTTTGGAAAAAGTTTATAATTATGAATTTCTTTTCTCAAGGAAAATTCCTCGAGAATGAACGAATTAGTAAAAGACTTGGAAGGAGTTGTTAAAAAAGTTACTCTTGGTAAACGTTCGATTTCATCGCGAACTATTTACTGTACACCACATTTCGACGTCTGATACCCAACATTATTTAGGTGGTGGTGAAGGTGCGAGAAAACGTCACCTGGATCGAAAAAAGCTTTTACCTCGCGATAGGTAATAATGTGCGTTTCCAAGGATTGCTATTTTTCGTAAATCGGTTCAGATGTAGATGCATTAAATTAACACCTGTGATAAATTTTCAAAGGATAAATCGTCTGTTGGATAACGGGTTAGAAAAAAATTTTTTTTTTTTATTTAATGCAAAGGCTTCTTATTCTTTCGCTCATTCTTATTTCCTTCGCACGTATCCAAAGATCGCCTTTTCTCGAGCTATCTCAGCTTGCTGGATACAAATTATACTCGGAGGAAGTGCCTGCAGGTGGAATAATTATCGGAATTGGTCGTGTCTCGGGGTCAGTATATTTGTCTTGTAAAAAATATTTGACTTTCGATGAAATCTCAACAAGTTTTGTACAGTGTGGAATGCATGATCGTTGCAAATGATTCAACTGTGAAGGGTGGGACTTACTATCCGATTACAGGTATGAAATACACCAAATCTTTGTAACATTAGTCAACAGTTGTTTTTAACTTTATTTATCTACATCTAGTCAAAAAGCATCTACGAGCACAAGAAATTGCTCGCGAAAATAGACTTCCATGCATCTACTTGGGTAAATCAAAATTATATATATCGATCTACCATTCTACCATTATTGTTATTAAATTTTCTTATCTTTCTATTTCTTAGTCGACTCCGGAGGTGCCAATCTTCCGCAGCAGGCAGAGGTTTTTCCCGATCGTGATCACTTCGGACGTATTTTTTATAATCAAGTTTGTAATCAAATTATTTATCGAATTTGGTTATCTTAACGAGATTCGTAATTAATAAATATCGGAAAAAATTACATAGGCGACCATGTCTGCTGAAGGGATTCCACAAATAGCTGTCGTAATGGGGTCGTGTACAGCAGGTGGTGCCTACGTTCCGGCAATGGCAGACGAAAGTATTATTGTGGCAAAGCAGGGGACAATCTTCCTCGCAGGCCCACCATTGGTCAAAGCAGCAACCGGTGAGATTGTCTCTTCAGAAGAGCTCGGGGGAGCTGATCTACACTGTAAGACTCAACCATTTGTGCATGTGCTATTTTACAAATTGATTTGAAAAAATAAAAAATAAATTTTTTTTTGTTAGGTCGGACCTCGGGTGTCACAGACCATTACGCAGTAAACGATGAACACGCTCTCCAACTTGCAAGAAGTGCCGTTGCCACGCTGAACTGGTCAAAAAGCTCAAAGGTGAGGGATCCACAAAATGCAGTATTGATTTGATTTTATTATCAAAAAGTCATATTTCATAGTCATCTTCAGCTTTTTTTTTTAATAAACTCAGCTCAACGTAAGAGAATATGAAGAACCCTTGTATTCTGCATCAGAGCTGGGTGGTATTGTGGGAGACAACCTACGTAAATCATTTGATGTTAAGAATGTGATTGCACGTATTGTGGATGGAAGCCGATTTGAAGAATTTAAGGAACTTTACGGAACTACATTAGTTACTGGTAAAAACTTAATTGAATTCATTCCACGAATGTTTCATCGTTGATATCATTCTGACATTATCCATTTATTTAGGATTCGCACATATTTATGGTTATCCGGTGGGAATTATTGCGAATAATGGGATCCTATTCTCAGAGTCAGCTTTAAAGGGTGCCCATTTTATAGAACTCTGCGCACAACGAGGTGTACCTCTTATTTTTTTACAAAATATTACGGGATTTATGGTAGGCTCCTCAGCGGAAGCTGGCGGGATTGCCAAAAATGGGGCGAAAATGGTCACAGCGGTATCATGTGCAAAGGTACCTAAACTGTCAATGATTATTGGCGGTAGCTTCGGAGCCGGTAATTACGGGATGTGTGGAAGGGCGTACAGTCCCAGATTTTTGTGGATGTGGCCGGTAAGTAAAATTTTTACCAAATTTATAATTCGATAGTCGATTATCCTAACTATCGATTCGAATGACTTATTTTCAAAAGAATGCGCGAATATCCGTTATGGGAGGAGAACAGGCGGCAAATGTTCTAGCTCAGGTCAGACAAGATGCGAAAGTGAAAAAAGGTGAAAAGGTAAGGATTATTCATAAACTCGCTTCACAATATCGACCCACTAATAATCTATAATTCCTTTGTTAGTGGTCGGCAGAAGAAGATGAAGATTTTAAAGTTAAAATACGAGAGAGGTATGAACTTGAAGGTCATCCTTACTTTTCGTCATCTCGTCTTTGGGATGATGGAATTATAAATCCTGCTGATTCGCGTAAGGTTCTCGCTTTAGCGTTGGGTGCAGCGCTAAATGCCCCTATTGAGAAAACGCATTTCGGTGTGTTTAGAATGTAGATATAACAATTAATATACATTGGTGCTCAAAATTATTTGAACAAAAAAATTCTTTTAAATTAAAATATAAATAATAATAATCAATTTTATATTATGATTAAATAAAAAACATAAAAATTTTAAATTATAATTAAATATTATAAAGATAATTTTATTATTAATATTAAATAAAATTTTAAAAAATTAAAAACAATAATTTTACTAAAAACGAAGTTTAATTACAATCAAAAATTGGTTAGCATGTATTACATATGCACATAATTTTTTTTTAATTATATATTTTAATATAATATTTATTATTAATTATTATTACTACAAACATTATAAAATTATAATCAATTCTTTTTGTCTAAAAAATTTTAATTATTGTTGTATACATTTAAATTATAAAAACCAGTATTATTAAAAAATATACATATAAACTTTATTATTAAATATTTATCAAATCTTTGAAAAATATATATAGTATTTTCTTAAAATAATAAAATAATAACAATTTTTTATTTAATTTTATTAATTTAATAGAAATAATTTAAATTTCAAAATTTTTTAATTATAAATATATAGATTTATTAATTTTTTAATAGATATTATATCTAATTGAACTTTTTTTTTATTGTAACAAGTATTAAATATATTTTATTTAATTATTAAACTTTTCAATATATTAAATAATCTTTATAATAATAAATTAATTAAAATTTAATATAAGATAAAAAACAAAATAATAAAAATAAATATTAATTAATTACTAGGTTTATTATTAATTATATATATAGTATATATATTTCAACAATATTAATAGTTTTTTTTTTTTTTTTTTTTTTCCCTCAATCAGGTTGGTGTCATTTATTTATTAAATCAAAATGAACCATTACAAATATAAATT
>CAJVPV010003769.1:0-10850 GCA_910591835.1 Acaulospora morrowiae | reverse complement strand
TGCTAAAAATTAACAAATTAATTCGAGACAAATCAATCAAATACAGATACACCAATCCTAAATCCAAACCAAGATTCAATGACACTCTCCAATGGTTCAACTCACTACTCCACTTTTCAAAAAGTCCACTAATCAATAACCTACAACTAGGTAGCAATGTCAGATGGTGCAAAAAAATTCCGAGCATCACCAAAATCTATATAATTTGTGAAAGTTCTTCAGTTTTCAGAACATTCGGACATATTTACAAATCTCAAGGCCTCCAAATTATTAACAAATCAAACAAAAGAATCAAAAACTCTAGAGCTAACAAATACAGCGATCTCATCACCTTCAGAATCAAATTGCTTTCAGGAACTCTCACCACTAGAGAAAACCTTCACAGATTATACCCAGAAAAATATTCTGATCTATATTGTCACCGGTGTAGCTTACGCACTGAGGATATCCAACATGTCTTCAAATGTTCATCAGCATTGGAAGATATTAACCAACTTATTAATATCATCAATAATATTTTCCACCCTGATGGCAACCACAAACCTATCTCACACACCTGGCAATTAGTAAAGCTGGCTTGTGACATTACAGATAATATCTTCTCCACAACTAATTTCTCTAACTGGATCGAAGCTTCAACCGAAACCTTAGCTCATTTATACAAGTTAATTTGGATACCTCATTGCACTACAGCAAACACTTTCCCTCTTATTGGCATCAAATGAGACAATAACCGCCATAGCAATCTAATAAAACAAATAACCAAAAATCCAGCCAAGACCAAAACACTCAATAACAATTCCACATTAATATTAACTACTATAGATGTACCTACCATCGTAGTGGACTCATACATCCAAAGCGAATTCAACTTCACCAAATGCATTTCCAAATTAATTTCAGATTTCTCTAATCTTCTTTCACCCAATACTGAGTAGGTAATCATAGCTGCTTGGAGCCACTTGACAAGATATATTGTTTTAAAAATTTCTTTTCAATATTAGTTTAGTGGTTACTGTAGGCAAGCTAGCATTTAACTTATTGTACTAATACACATGAGAGATGTTGTTTCTTTCGCAATGTATATCTATCATTATACAAATAAATAAAAAAATAATATTTATCTACAAAAAAAAAAAATAATAATAATTTGATTTGATTTTTATAAAACATTGGAAGTTAACATTTTATTTTAATTACTTTAAAAATCTTCAAAATATTACTCTAGAAATTTGCAAAATTTTTTTTAAAAACAGAGATTTTCAAAGTTTTTTCACAAAAAATTTTTTGATAAAACTGTTGTAATTTCTAATTTTAAAAATTAAAAATAATATTTTATCTCTTAAATCATAGGGCATTTTTTTTATAATGTTTAAAATTTTTTAACTAAAAAGTTGCTTTTCATTTATTTTTTTAAATAATAAATAATTTTTTCTAAAAATTTATATAATATTATATTGGTTTTAATTTTTTTTTTTATCGTAAAAGGGTATTAGATGCAAAACTTTATTAAGTATATACTGTATATTGATACACAGATTACATCAAATATCTTTATACAATATACTGTATGTAAATTAATATTAACCTATCTACGATGCTAACTATTGCTATCCTAATTACACTTAATGTAACTCAGATTGGCTCTAGTACTGAATGGTTAATACCCTTCCAGAGTTGAAAGTAGTTCTAGTAATTTAAGTATGCTATTTAATTTGGTGTATTGTGAGTCTGATATAATGATAATTTGTTGCAGGAGAATTGATTTTTGTGAAGGATCTTTTATGTTCTTTGCATTAGTGTTTTATATGCTGTGTCGAGCTTTGATCCATTTGATACTTGTTGATATTGATGTGTTCGCCGTTGCTGATCTGGGCATCCATACCAGTATATAAAGAAGTTTCAAAATGCTGTTTGTGAACTTGGCTAGCTTTTTGTTTGAAAGATGGATGTTAAGAGTTGTTATGCTACATGCTATCTTTTCTGGTTGCGATTTCCTATTAATGTTGAGATCTGGTAGGTGTTGAGACATTACATTAACTTTATTTGAGAGCTTTTTTAGTTTAGAATTCATTTTGGTTTCGATTTTCTTATATGTTTCGATATTTTTGTAGCATTCGAACACATGTTCCTGAGTTTCTGGTACTATCGAGCATCTAGGGCAGAGATCATCTTGATAATTGTCGGGATATCTTTCGTGCAGTAACTTTCTTGTGGGGAAGGTTCCACTGAGAATTTTGTTTCTAAAGGTCAGCAGGGATAAGGAATTGTATTTATCTTTTTTGATTAATAAGTTGTTTGCGATTGCAAGATGCTGTAGTGTCTCTGGTGATAGTATTTGGTTCCATTTGTTTTTAATTGATGAACTGTTGATTAGATTAATAAGCCTATAGAACTGTTGAACTTTTTTAAGCCAAGTTGCTACGCTATATTCCCACATGTTTTTGATAAGTGAACTAGTGATATATTTGTTAATTTCTATTATGTTATCTATACAGATTATTGAGTTATTCTCTTAAAGGTTGAGAGAGCTCTCGGGTTTGTTTAGCTGTAACCTGATTTCTTTAGACTTGCAGAGTATAGAGATGCAGTCTACTAGATAACTGTAGGCTGTTTTGACCTTGTGATTAGTATAGTTTGGAGTAGATAGATTAGGGACTTTGGTAATATTGACTGACACATATAAATTGTCTTTGGCTACTGCTAGAATTCCGATTAAAACTAAGAATGTGCTAATGGACTGTTTATATTCAGAGTAACATGTAAGCATTACGTGATTTGCTCTGGCTATTATGAGACTGTCCTTGATGTCTAGATCTATAGTAATGAAGAATCTGTCCGTCATGAGAATCTGTTTGATATCGGCTACCATATCATTGTTGAGATGTGAAGTATATTTTATGTATTTCAGTTACTGATCTCTATATCTAATATAGGATTTGTAGGTTTTTTTTTAGAGTATAGCTATATTAAGATTTCTTCTGGAGTGTTTGCCAAGATGTACTGGTTATTTTTTTGATACGTCCACAAGGTTATTGCTTTTTGTATAGAAACTAAAAGTTTTTGAGTATTGTTGTGGCACTGACATCTGATAAGTGCTTTGTCTGCCATAATGATATAATAAGTTCCTTTTACAAGTGTTTGGTTTGCATTGCGATTCTTTCTTGCTTTCAAGTAGATGATTTGATTGTTAAGTATAGTGGTCCAGAATCTAGCCTTGATATTTGATATGCAGATGGATGTTCCTTGAATGTGATTGGGAATATTGACTTTAAAGAACCATGAGGGTATAGGGCCCCTGGAGATCAGGCCTGAATGAGTATTGAATTCTTGCCATGTGAGTTTACGGTTTGTTTGATATATTAGAAGATCACTTAGGAATTTGATGTTTTTTCAGTATAGGCTGAGTGCTTGTCAGGCCATAGCTCTTCCATTGAAAGAGACAGCGAGGCCTATAGAGTGGTTTCCATTTGGACTATTGAATTCACAGTTGGATGGGTATACTGAGATCTTATATTTTTTGCATGCCAGTACAGCTCTAGTGATCCAACTCTTCTGAAACTTTTCTGGAAAGCATAGGGGACACAGTCAGATTGCATGGTGTGCTTGAATTGACTTGATTTCTATACTGATGGCAGCTTTTGTTTTTGCATTACATAATTTCGCAATGAGCAATTTTGAGGTTGTGAGTTCTTGCTTGTTTATTAAATTGATAAACTTGAGGCTGGCCTGGGAATATGTAATATTATCTGAAACTGTTCTGTTCATCTTAAGTTTTGTTTTGATTAGGTTGTTTACTTTGGCTTGAATGTTTATTAATTCTCTTTTAGACAGTGTGATTGAGTATAGGACGTAATCCATTTTGCTAGATATGATCCAGTTTGCTACTTGTTTGGTTATTGGGCCATTTTAACTCTGTTTACCACAGGCTGTGATTATTTGATTTAGTTCTTTTGTCAGGACATGTTTGGATGGGTTATCTGTGGAGTTGCCTGAGAAGTAGTTTCCAAGATAACGGATTGTTGATTTATATGTAAGAGGAGCAATTATAGCTTCCAGAACTTTAATAGTGGTGTTTCTGTTGGGATTGTTGTTTCCTAGTATTGTTATAAGAGCTGTTTTATCTGCATTACATTTGATGTTGTTGACATTCAAGAAGAAGCAAAATATATTTGTAAGTTGTTGGAGTTTTGATGCTGAATTTGCCATAAGCAGTACGTCATCCATATATGCAAGGATATTGTATAGGATTTGTGGATGATCATGGTGATTAAGGATGGTAGTTACCATTGGATCGTAAAAGATTGTCCAGAGCAATGGAGAGAGGGTCTCCCTTTGGTCTAGCTCCTTTGATGTTGTGAAGCCGTCTGTTTTGCCAAAGTTTGTTACTACTGAGAGTTCCCGATTATGCAAAAGATTGTAAAATAGAGAGATCAGTTTATCTGATACCTTGATTCTTTGGAGAGCTGCTTTGAGGCTGTTGAGGTTGACTGAGTCGAAAGCCTTTGCGATGTCGAATGAGGCTATCCATAGTCCATTATTTAGATTAATGGCTATGTTTAGTGTAGAGGTGGTGATTGTTAATGGTTCCATGGTGCTCTGTTCAGCCAATCCAGTGAAGCTGGCTTTGGACAAGATGTTGTTTTTTGCTAGGATACTTGATAGCCTCATATTAATAATTTTTGTAAAGATTTTCCTGGTTGCTTCAACTAATAAGATAGGTCTCGTGTCTGCGATTTTCCTTGACCAGATAATTTTTTTGGGAAGAAGAACTATAGTTGATTTTTTCCAGCTTTGTGGGATTTGTTTGCTGCTAAGGATTTTATTATACAGCTTTACAAGTGTTGCTTTGGAGTTATCTTCCAAGAAGTTGATTATTTCATATGTGATTCCTGTATTTCCCAGTGTTTTGTCCATTGGCATATTACTGAGAGTATTCGAGAGATTCTTAAGATTGAAAGGGAGTTGTATTGGCTCGTATATGTCATCTGATATGGTTCTGATAGGATGGTATTTTTCTTCTCATGGTGTATCTGCCAGGGTAAAGGTGCTTTCCGCAAGTACTTTTTTGAAGTGAGTATTGATGATCTTCTTGATTTCTTCCAGATAATTAATCAAATTTCTATTTTCGTTCTGTATTATGTTGAGGTTTAGGGACGGCTTTAGATCTCCAAGTGCTTTTTTTATAAAACTCTTTGGCTTTTTCCAGAACTTGAGGTAGTTGCTTATGATAGCCTTGCAGATTTGCTTCACTTGCTGCTCTTTAATACTTAACAATCTTTCTTTGATTAATGTTTTCCTCAAGGTGTTAAGAGATTTTGAAGTGATTGGATCATCTCCATGTAGTTTTTGGTAATAAATAGCTACATACTTTGGAAGTTTTATTTCTGTCTGATTTGATAGGGCTTTCTTTTTTTTCTTGCTAATTATTTTTTTAATAAGTTTGATGATTTTAAAATACTTGATGCATCCCAGGTCTTTTGCCTTCTGAAGCTGTAGTTTGATTAATGAAATATTACTCTTGGCAGTATTCACCAGAATGTGATTGAAGGTAGACCAGGACTGACAAGTATCGATAGATATTTTCAAATCTACCTCCTTCTTGAAATTTGCTTTTTGTTAATCTGTTGCACTTTTCCAGTTAAATAGCTTTGTTTGGCAACCGGGAGCTGCCAGTTTGTATTCGAACCAGTCAAGAATTACTTGCACTTGTTTGTGGTCTGTGTTTATTGATATTGAATCGAAAGTTTTAGCATCGAGGACTTTAGAACCCAGATTATTGGTACACCAGATTTGGTCAATTCTTGATGCACTTGTTTGAGTTATGTGTGTGAATTCTTTTTTTTTGTTTACTGCCCTAATTGTGTCTGTTCAATTGTGTAAGTAGTTATATATTCTTCTTTTGGGATTTGTTGTCAGAGCATTGATTGCGGGAGTACCAGATGGGTATGTATTGAAATCTCCTGCCATGATTTGATGTATTGGTTTCTTGAATTTCTTAATAAATTTAATTAGAGACTGGGTTGCTATCTTTCTTTCACTACACTCGTATGGTAAGTATATGAAGGTAATGATGATATTAATCTTTGTTTGAATTTGAAGTGAACTGCATATCAGTATTCATTTTCAGTGAATGTTTCAAAAATATGGTTGCTCAGGTCTTTTCTTAGTATTATACATGAACCATTTTTTAAAGAGCTTGATAGTGTACTTGCGATTATCACCTTGTCGCCCAGTTTCTTAGGAAGCGGTTTTTCTTTTGATATCTTGGTTTTTGAGCAACATATGATAGCTCTTTTGTTTTTAAGATCTTGTACTATTGCTTGAAGTTTGCTGGTGTTATTTAATCCTCGAACATTTAGAGTTGAGATATTAAGTAAGTTTTTGATATGTGAGTTGGGAGGAATGATAGGAGTACTTAATTGTGAATTTGTTTCTAAGGAGTGACTGTAGTTGGGTTTTGTTGTTATTTTAATAGATAAAGAGAATAAGATCGAAGCCAGGCTTCGACAGATCTTCAGGGGCAATATACTCCTCTGGTAACCTGTCAAAGATATATTTTTTATACAGTTGTATGATAAGTGATAGTAAATTTTCATTGTCTGTCAAGGGAAAACGAACTGAAGAAAGGTTGCCTTCTGAGATTTTTTGAGTTCTTTCATGAAAGGTAAGGGCAGTTTCGGAGCTTGAAGCCAGCTTTCTGGAATGTTACGAAATTCATACTTCTCATGTAGTTTCCACACAGTAGATAGAAAGTCATCTGCCCTATAGTCAATATGATTATTGATGCCTATGGATATATTCACTTTAGATATCATATCTGGGACTTTTTCTTTGCCAGTCTGAGATATGGATGGGTCTACCCATTGTGGTCCTAGAGGTAAGTTGAATTTGAAGTTTTTTTGAAGGTATTTAATAAGATGGTCAGTATCTTCTTTATTTCGTGCTGGGACACTCATATCTAGGTCATTTATAATTGAGTTAGGTGAATGGGATAGTGGTCTTTTAAACTTGTAGAAGTCCAGAGGCAATGTTTTGAGACTGTACTCTTTTTTCAGAATTTCAATAAGTTCTTTTGTGTTCATTACCATTGAGTCATAAGGAAAATAGTGTACGAGATGTTCTGGGAGCAGTTTATACGAGACAGGAAGTGATATTGGTTTTAATTATATATTGTTTATTAATAATATTTATTTTTTATTTATTTAATAAAAATTTAAAGTTTTATTATAAGCATAATTTTTAATTTTAAAAAAAATTTTTTTAATAAAATTGATTTTAAACAAACTTAAAAAATTTTTAAGTTAAAGCTTATATAATTTATAATTAGTTTTGTAAAATTATTGTAAAAATTAACTTTAATTATTACAATTTTAATAATTTAATTATAAAAATTTTTATTTGTATTAGAAGTAAAATAATTTTTTTATATTAAATATATACTAAATTTTATATAATTTTTAATATTAAAATTTTAAACACAAAGTTTAAAGTTATTTATTTTGAAAATTTCCAATAAAATTTTAAATTTTTACTTAATAAAGTTAATAAAGAATATCTTAAACTATTTTTTATAATATAATATTACAGGACAATTAGCAAGTCTATTGCTATATTAGGTTTCAGCTTGCATCACATCTTATAAAAAAATAAATTAAATTAAAGGCTTTAACTCCTGAAATGTTTTTGCTTGGCTAGCATAACTTCATCCAATTAACAAACTGCTTTTGAATTCTGCATCTTTTCAATTCTTTTGACAAATCCAGTTCTATCTTGTTCATATGATACAAGTTACAAACAACTCAAATATTAATTGATCACTTAACAAGTTTAAGCTTTAACTTTAACTTTATTATTTTCTTAGGGCATATGCATTAAGTAAAATTAAATGTTCAATAGGTGAATTTGTAAAATAAATTTTACATTTACTATTTTAATCAATTTTATATTATTGAAACAATTTTTATTATTATAAATCTATATTTTTTTAAAAGTTTTGATATTTAGCTATTTAAAAGAGATAAGATATAAAATATTAGATATGTTTTTATTGATATTAGACAATTTAAATTTGATATTTAAACAAATTTGTTTTTGATAATTATAAATTTTAAAATTATATTAAATTAGATAATTGTATCATTATTATATTACTCCAATATAATTGCATTAATTCAAAATTGTCAAAATCATATGATTGTATCATATGTATTTAATTGTGCTATAATTGTGCTATATATTTAAGGATCCTAATGATTCTCTTCGATTCTGTATTTGATTCTCAAGTTTATATTAAATTTAATAGGTGGGGTATACCCCACCATCATTTTTAATAGTGTTCCGAACCTCATGCGATTCTGTTCGATTTTATTTGATTCCAATTTTCAGAACCATATATATATTATATTAATTGTATCACTATAAAAATTTTAAATAATAGTGCCACCAGTAAATCAATTTCTGCTACATATATAGCTTTTATTTCCTTGTTGAAATTGAGAGAACATTAATTTGTCACTTTAAATTACCTTTTCAAAGTCATAAATAGATCAATATTTATGTATAAGATATCAGATAAGCCTTTCTTTGATATTTTTTTTAAAGACAAATGGTTTATGACAAGTGAGATTTTAACTTCTTATAATATAAAGTTTAACAAATAGTCTTTCAGATACTTTAATTTTTGTTTTTGATATAAAAAGTTTTGTTAATTCTACATTGTACAAAAACTGATTTTTTTATTGGTGACACGTTTTTAAGAGTAATATAAATGCAATTGTTAAGAAGTTATAGTCATTTAGTTAAAATTGTAATTCCATAAATTTGATTTTAATAAACTTGTTTATAATATTATTTACAACCAATTTTTTATATCTGATATGAGCTGCAATAGTATAATGCAAATCTTTTTTTTTAAAACTATAAATTATAATCAATTTTTATTTGGGTGTTAGTTCCTTTCTTATGTTCATATTAGCAATTATGCAAAATTTAAAGAAAAAAATATAAGATAAATAAAAAAAATTTTTTAATTAACAATATTAAATAAATATATTATTACATTTTTATAAAAAATTAATTATAAATATTAAAATAAATATTATATAATTAAAAAAATAAAAATATTCATAAACTTTTAGCAATTTACTATAGTTTTATTTGTAAAAATAATTATGATATATTGTTATACGTTCTAAGTTTTTATAATAATATTTTGGATTTCTTTATATTTGATAAAAGCTTATTTGACTTTAATTAATTTTGTGTTTAGGAGAATATTTTATATCACAATTGAATTTTTTTTATTGCTCTCTTAACATTTGATTTTCATATATAATAATATTATATTGTTTATATCAAATAAATTAATTGTGATAATATGTTAAGTAATCTGTAAATTATCAAAAATGGTAATGATTTTTATGTCTTCATTTTTTCTCTTATATATATTGTTATGAGGCCTTCTGGAAAGTTGAGAACCAATATAATATATTTAATTTTTTCATAAATTGTTTTACCTTTGACAAGATTTACAAAAATGTCTACTTTGTATCTTTTTCTATCATATTTGATTGACTTGTTAAAAAAAAAATAGGTTTTAATCTGCTATTATTGAAGTCAATCATTTATTTTTTGTCTTTTTCTATTATAAACTAAATAGTTTTTTGATTTTTATAGTCTCTATAATCTTTTATATCTATTTTTTTACTTATATTATCTATTTTTGAAATTTTTTTTTAATAGTATTAGGTTTTTTAACTTGAGTTAATTAATTTTAGTTATTTTTTGTTTTTTTTTTGTTCTATTAGATTACTTTATAATAAGAATAAAGTTGTTTAACTGTCTGGCTTAAATAGTTTTAAAGTAAGGTTTTGATTTTTTAAATATATTGTTATCTGAAATGATTTAATTTATTAATTAATAATTATTTATAAAATAACTTGGAATATGCTAGTATTATAATTAGATTTCTTTATATAGAATAGATTTTTCTATAAGATATTGTTTTTTTTTGTTTTTTTTTATATCCTAAGATATATTTTGGTTTTTGTTAAAGAATTATTAACTTTTTCAAAAGATTTTATATAATAAATACAAAATAAAAAAAAACATCAATACTGTATATAAAAATAGGTCCCTAAATTAAAGACAAGAATATAATTCAAATGTCTCTTATTATTAAAAAAGTTTTTTTTTTAATATAAGATCAAAAAAAAACTACTTATAAAGATTTTTTGCAATTTAGATTACTTAATTTAAGTGTTTTTTGAATTATATTTCTATTAAAATAATGAATAAATAATTATTTCCTTTTAAAAGAAATATAGTTGATTTGTGAAATTTTATATGCTAAATAATTTAAGAATTTATCCTTAACTATATAATATATATTATATATATTTAATAATAGTATTTTGTTTTTTAAATAAATATAAATTAATTAATAATCAAAAACAAATAAAAAATTAATAATATTTCAAAAAGTTTTATAATATTTCAAAAGATTTTGAAAAATTCCTATATATTCTCAAATGTTTTAAAAAATTTAAAAAATTTTTATAGTATTTTAAAATGTTTTGAGATTTTTTAAATTATAAATTATATAGTATATATTATTGCAAAAGTAAAAAAATTCGTATTTATTATAAAATAATTATAATAAAATTTAAAATATATTTTAATTTAATAACAAGTTAAAACAATAATATTTATTTTAAAATAGTTAAAAAAAAAATGTAAAATTATTAAAACTCTCTTCCAAACAAATCTGCATCTGAAAAAACTACCAAAAAAGGAAACCAAAAATTTTTTCTTCGAAAAAAACAGTAAAGGACCCTGGAGGGTCTTCT
>CAJVPV010003768.1:0-10852 GCA_910591835.1 Acaulospora morrowiae | reverse complement strand
ATAATTATAATTATTTATAATTTATATTTTCATAACCAGTGGTCCAATTTGAATAAAACTTTTATTATTAAATTCTTTTTATAAAGAGCTTTCAAATGGTATATATTTTATTTAAATTTTTTTTTTTTTTTTAAAGTTCGGGCAAGCTCACCCTAAATTTTATTAGATTTGTTTTTATGAAACATACATATATATACAAGTTTCTATAAATTGTTACAATTTAGGATTCACCCACAGGTATACCATCCGAGTGTGCTTTTAACCCTACATTTTTCTATTACATCTTCCAGCCTTTAATCTATAAACCTCTTCCAGTTAGCTCCAGCTACTTTTTGCGAATTATCCATCAGGGTACTGTGTCTCTTATCACTATACGCACCATACGGTAGTCGATAGGACCTGTGGCCAATGGTTCAATACCTTTAAACTGCGGTTATTTCTTTTTAACCAGTAGTTGACGATCCTAGTCCTTTTTAGGTAATATTAAGCTTCAAGCGTAAGCTGCTTATTTAAGAGGGCACAATACCTCCAAAGTTAGGCTAAGTCTTAAGGGGGATCTTCCATTCTGGCAATTGTTACCAACTAAGTACCTTTACTACAAGTAAGAATGGTGAGTATTGCTGGCGAGTCGTCACTCATTGCGGAAGGGGGAAATGTGTTGGACACTGTTGAAACCGGTTTCCAGTTTGTGGCTCTCCATATATTTCTTTTATAGTCTCATGAACTATAGGGGAAGTGAAATGGCCTATTGTGGAACTGGGGATAGAAACCAAGCTTGGTACCGATCATTTAATACCAACCGGACGATCGGCACACCACGACACCTTAACTGAAGATCACAATCTCAATGCCCGCTGAATCAGCGTGTAAAATGGCTTCATATGAGAAACGACACATATCAGGTTATAGTGTCAGATACCATATAAATACTATTTAACTGCCTTCACATGGAGTTGAACCAGTATCTTGTGATCTGACCTGTGGAGTGTTAACCACTACACTATTGACCCACAGATCAAACTATATTCTTAATACATATGTATAAATATTTTTTATATTAAGATAAATAACATATAATTTGATTTAAAATAATAAATAATAATAATAAATAAATAATTGTTAATATTATTTTAAATAAAAATAAAAATTTTTTAACTTGTAAATCAATAGTATAGTGGATAATGCTTCCAGGTTTCCAAATACATGTTTCTAATTCAATATTCAAAAGAGACAAAGTGTATTAATGGGTTTATATACAGATTTACTAGTTTTCTATATATAGAATCTTAAACATTCAAATTCAATTCTTATTTAATTAGATTATATAAAGATAAGATCTTTAATTTTTTAACAATTGCAAATTAAAACAAATAAAAAAAAATTATATAAAGAAAGACTTCTAATCTAACTAGATATATATCTATTTAAAATTCATTTTTATTGTTCAATGTTTTTACTAAGGCTAGATAAATCTAAAAATAATTATTGATATGAATATTAATATATGAATAAAGCTTATAACTAAATAGAAGTTATGTTTTGCTTGGTATTTATATATTTAAATTTGGCAACCTACACTAATTAAAACCTTAAAAGTATTTATTGGAAGATTTAAAAGTTGTATTCTATTTGATTATATAATCTTTAGATTTGATAATCTGTATTAATCAAAGGACTTCTAGAGTATTTACTAAAAAGTATTAGTAAGTTTATAGATATTATTGCTTTATAAGCTAAATATATAAAGTGTTAAAAAACTTAAATAAAACTTAGCTAGTATATTATTACTTTTACTCTTTTGAAAATCAAGATTAAGTAATTTAAAACTAATAACAAAATTTTTATATTCTTAAATTTCCATTAATATATAAAACTATTTATAAGATATAAATTAATATATCTAATTAATTAATTATATTAATTAAATTAGCAATAGCTATTAGACTATTCTATATATGTAGTAAAATTGAATTTAAGTATTTTTCAAAAACCATATTATTATTAAAAACATAGTAAATTAATTGAAAATTGTATTATCATATATTGTAAAGATCAATAATATAATCATATGTATAAGAAATATAATCTATAAGGATTAATAAATTTATATATTGTATATAGTACAGTTAATATTAAAAAACTTTTTCTGCTGATTCTTTTGCCAACTTAAAAAACAGATATTCTCAAAAGATTTTATGTCTTTATAATAATAAAGTCTATATTGTTAGCCCTATAAAAGTTACATTATATAGTTACATACCATGACTATTGCGTCGTGTACCCTGGAAATGTGAAGTAGCATTAATAATCAGCATAGGAAATGTAGTCATTGAAGCTTACATAACTTACCATAGTTTGTTTTAGCCCTGATAGTCTATTTTTCCTTAATTGTTTTTAATAATAGTAGCAACGATATAAATAGCTATACGATTGTAAAGCAAACAGTAGGATAGAAGTAGTTAAAAAAAAAAGAGATAGTTAAGATAGAGAAAAAAACAATAGTGTGATTAATAAACACAGCAACTAATAAAATTGAAATGCCAAATAAGAAATATTGTAATTAACAACTTACCTTTTCCAGTATGCACCATACAAGGAAGGATAATTGTCACTATAGGACATAGTCCAGGATTATCAAGAGAAGATCTGGTGTCAAGAAAGAAGAGAAAAGCTTGTTAATAACGAAAAGCCCCAACTAAATTAATTTTATACGTCTCGACTTACCTTAATTACATGAACATTGGACCAGTGAAGTGACTGACTTATCATTTTTCAGGCCAACAATATACTTTTTTTAACAATACTGGTTTCTTAATTAGTAGAGCAAGCAGAAGCTACCACTTGTTTTATTTTCCTTTTTAAAACATTTTTTTTGTTTATTTTTGTAATTAAATACAAGAAACCTATCTAAAAGATCTATGGCAAGAACACCTTTATAGAAAGAAAACTGACAAGAAAAAATACTCTTTAAAGATTTTCAAAAAGATTTAAGAATTTAAAAAAACAAGAATAAAAAAGTCTTCAGTCTTTCTATCATCTTTTTGACTTTCTACTTCTTTTTTTTCTCAAGCATACTTCTTTTTTTTCTGATTTTTCTAAGGAATTTTGTCTACCTCAATTTGATTCTAAATTTTTGATTACACTGAACTTCTTGAAAGATAATTGATCAAGGCTACAGATTGGTTGATTACATCAGTTACAAAAAAAGTAAACAAAACACATACTCTTTATGTGTTTCCAGTTGCACAATACCAAACTGATAATGTGATTGGTTTCTGAAAAAGTTGAATGGTTTTTAGTTGAAAGAGTAGTATAAGAGTACTAGGTGAAGTTGAAGTTGTGAATAGAAAAGGAGTGACACCTTTTTTTGTTCCTATCTTTTTACTGTATTTTCTTTTTTTCCCTATTCTTTCTTGAGGACAGGAAGTAACAACAAGATCTAGGTCCTATTCCAATCTGGTAACAAGTTGAAGTACCAATATTTATTCTGAAAATGGTTGGAAAAAGGGATCTTGAAACTATCTACCAGTTAAATGAAACAATAATTTCAGAAGACATGACTTGAGAGAGAAATCAACAATAGAAAATCAATATTCTTTCTAGTTAGAAGTCTTTATGCATAAAGTTTTAAGAAATACTCTCCTGGAAGTGCCCTTAAACATTCTTGGACATTGACTACTCCAATGGAAATTAAATAGCTGGACTGACCACAGGTAATGAGAAGTAAGAAATTATGAAAGGCTTGAGTTTTGAAGTTTACAAAAATAACCTCTTCAATGATAGTTAAAATAGACAATAACTTTTTCTTTTCTTTTCTTCAAAAATTTTTTTTTTATTTTTTTTCCTTTGCGTAGCTATTACAAGAGAAAGGTGACATAATTTGGATTTATAATTGTGACTGTAAAAATTATTTGCAGATTTTGATCTTATCAGAAGTTCAGAATCTTAATTCCATCCTTTAGAAGAATAATATATCTCTCCTATAAATCACATTTAGAGGCTTTAGCTATTGATGAATAAGTTGGATCAAGGAAATTTATATTTTGCTGGCATTTTCAACTTGTAATAGTTCTTTATAATTTAATAAATAAATGATACCAATCTGATTGTAGGATTAAAGAAAAAAAATAATAGTTAGTATTTATTAAGTAATAAAAAATTTTTAAATTATAATTTATTAAAAATTTTTTAATTGTTATTATTTATTATTATATTTTATTAATTAATTTTTTAATTATAAATAAATATTAAATATAATTTTATTTTATTATAAATTATAGATATTATATTAATAATCTTTAAAAAATAAATAATTTATTTATTTATTTTATTTTATTTTTTCAATTAGTAAGGCCTTACCCAATATACTTTATTTAGTTTATATGTGTATTTCTTATTACAAGACTTACTATCTATAAACTATTCTAGATGCATGTTTTGCTATATTGATTTAACTCCATATTGGCTTTTTGCTATTGACTTACCTTGTGACATATATCAAGGCTAATGTGCCAGGGCTCTGTTAGTATTGTTATTGTATGAATAATAAAAGAAATTGAAATTGATTATGTTTTTTCCCCAGTCAAGCCAGTTCTCTAAGAGTTTTCCTTGTAGTCTTCTTGCTTCTTTCATTCTTTCAAGTGGTGACCTGTGTTGTCTTATGTGTATGGCTTGGGTATCAACTTGGAGTTTTTGTTTTTTTCTCTTTTTTTTCTTTCTGCTTATGTTTTTTTCTTTTTTCCATTGCTGAAATCTATTGCATCTATAGATTCAAAGTTTTCAGAGTTTCTTTGTTATTTTGTTTGTGACTGTTCTTAATGTATCTTTAATTTTTTTCCTATTAATTTGTTCTATCAACTTAGTGAGATCATTTTTGTAGATTCTCTTGATTATATATCTGATGGTTCTTTCTGAGTTGTTGATGATGAATTCGAGTTGTTCTCTCCAATTCCTTCTTCTTTCTTGTGTTTTTATCCTGCTTGCTATTTCTTCTTTTAGTATTTGTAGATATATAGTTCTAATCTCTTTCCTGTAGTGTTCATTGAACACGTGTTCTATAGTTTCCCATCTGTTGCACCAAGGGCATGTTTTATTCTTGTATATATCTGGCCTTCTCTTATTTAGTTTGTCCTTGATAAGGAGCTCTTTATTAATTAGTTTGTATCTGAATCCTCTATTGTTATGGTCTTGTTAATTAGTGTGAAAGCTTATAATCTTTGATGGTAACAGGCTTGCCCATGTCCTTCTCCAATCTATTATTTTCTCATCACCTGTGTTTAGTCATGTTTTATGTCTCCTTTGTGTTACCTATGTACTAATCCACTTGCTGTTTTGCTATTGCTTCATGAATCCATTGGTTCCTATGTCCAGGTCTTTACCATTTCATTGTAGCATTTCTATCATATCTTTTATGTGTTGACAGTTTATATCTATTATATATATGTTATCAAACTTATTGCCTTCCTTTGCCAGCTGGTTTACACAATTATTGTATTTTTCTCCTGTATATGCTTTGATCTTTTTTAGTGTTGTTGTTGTTATTCTGTCTCTGATATTCTCCTGGATGAAAGTTGTTGTGAGTATATTTTTTTTTTGCCACCTTTTGTTTTACTGTAGTTTCTAATTATATTAATTGAATCATATACTGGCTGTCTGTAAATATGGTTGTTTTTGTTTTTGGATTGAGAAGTATTATTGCTATTAGTATTGCCATTAACTCTGCTCTTGTGAATAATAGGAAACCTTCATATCTGCTTTTGAATTCTATTTCTTCAAGTGTTTTCCTATTGATGATTATGCCACCTACTCCCATTTTTACTTGATTGTTGTCATATTTTTCCATGGATCCATCTGTGTATACCTCTGTAAATTTTCAATCTTATATTTGTTCTTGAATATGTTCTAATTCTTGTTGTATTGACCTCTGCAGTTTTAACATCTTCAGGTTTGATGTGTTTGTTGTTGATTTGCTGCTGCTGTTGTTGATTTCTATATGGATCATGTTGTTCTCCTCTAGTATTGAATTGCTTTACATGTGCATCTGTTAATTGAGTTTGGTGAAGTTTGTATATATGAATGGTTTCCTATTATCTGGTTAAAAGGTTTTGAACTGGTTTTTGTTGTTTTGACTAAAAGTGTGATTGCCTCCTTCAGTTGTATTCTTCTGGTACATGTGTTTGTTTTCCCTCCTGTATCCATGTTGTATCCTTTGCATTTTGCAATAGGTGAGTCATCTACTATTTGTATAAAGTGCTATGCTTTGAATAAGTTTTCCAGAACCTTGGCCCATTTGTTTACCTTTTCTATATATATACTTTGATTAATGATAGTAGAGATATATCTGTGTTTTCGAATATTCTCTTGGTTTGCCAAGTTGCAGGTGGTAAATATGTTTATTGTTGTCCTAGGGAGGAAGATGTTGTTATATTCTTGTTATTGAATAATCTTCTTAAACCAGTTAAATTTGCGTCCTATATATTTTGCTCCTGTTCTGGTTTTGAAATATGTTCATGTAATGCAGTAAGAGTTGGTGGTGTTTATTATTTGTTCCAAGTAGAAGAGGTTGTGTTTTCTTAGGTTGGTTTTGTTTTTGTCATACCATTCGTATATCATGTGTTTTTCGATTGGTGTCCAGTTGTTTTGAGGTAGAGGTGATGTCAGTTTATGTGCTGCCATTACCCTTATATAAAGGTTGTTTAGTTTTAATATGTTTGGGATCTGTGCTATTAGATTTTTATGTGAAGCCATTGTGGTAGTGTATTCAGCATGCAAGATATCTTTGGTGATCCATGCCCAGTTCTATAGATGCTGTAATCTTGTTCTTGTGATTTGTCTGGTAATGTTCATCTTGTTGAGATCCTGGAGCCATCTCGTAGTTATTAGTTTAACCTATTTGTCATATATGTTGAAGATTTTATATCCTGTGTAGAGATGAATTCCACTGTTAATTGCCATTGTTGAGAGAGTTAATTTGTATTTGAAGAGCTCTATAATTTTGCTATTAATTATATTACATTCTTGTTGGAATAAGATTGTGTCCTGGATTAGATATTTTAGTACGGGGGTTATCACTTGGTTAATAATATATCTGCATTGTTTATTTGTAATTTTTTTGAATTGTAGTTGTCTCATCATAAAAGATGTTTTGTTCTTTATTAATTGTTTTTGATGTCTTTTGGATCTTGAGCTTGTTATTCATATGCCCAAGATTCTGAT
Organism: Acaulospora morrowiae; assembly: GCA_910591835.1. Taxonomy (NCBI): domain Eukaryota; kingdom Fungi; phylum Glomeromycota; class Glomeromycetes; order Diversisporales; family Acaulosporaceae; genus Acaulospora; species Acaulospora morrowiae. Next base: position 3,637 of record CAJVPV010003768.1, on the reverse strand, counting down.
TGCTGTTTCTTTGCCCATATCTTTTATTTATTTATATGCCCATAGTGCCTACTATTATTTAGTAGTATATTGTTTTGCATATACTTTTATGATACACCTTAAGTTATATATATTAACAAGTATTATACATATATGTTTATAGTAGATCTAACTATATATGAGTAGCTATATATTTATACTACATAATGCTATATACAAATATTACCTAAACTGGAATGATTTATCAGGTCATTTGTCTCAGAAAGATGCACGATTCCTTCTTAATTATTCCTAGAACAATTTTATTTATAATAAGAGTAACCTGGTTATCAGGCTATCGAATTCAGTATTCTGAATCCTGGGTTTCGGTTCTTCAGAGTGGTCCACAGATTTCTCCTCCCACCAAGGCCTTCCGATAGTAAAGTTTGTGAAAGCAGGCACAGCCACATGCTTGAAGATTAATGGATCTACTAGTAGTTTTGATTCACCCTCATTGGGTTGCATAAATCTCTTCTGATTATCAGAGGCTCACTACCAGTTTGAAATTTACTCTTCTTATTACTTTTTTGATAATGCAGTCATATCAAGAATGATCTTACCCAATCTCGGACATTCAACCAGATCACAATCTTCATATAGACCAGTAACTATACTTAGAAATATTAGTTGTTTTTGATTGTCAATAGATACAGATCCTATCTGCTTGAATTAATCAGAGGTTCCACATTATCCTCCTGGAGAATTTGAATTTGTATCTTGTGATCTAACCTGTAAAGCACTAACCACTGTGCTATGGACCCATAGGTCAAAATAAATAATTTATAATTTATTTATAATTAATTATTGATATTAACAATTTTTTTTTTTAATGACTGGTGTATATTTTGTTTATTGAATATTGTTATAAGTACTCTTATATATTTTGTATTAATATTAGACTTTATTTATTCTTTAAACTACCTAAGATAGAATAATCTACCTACTGGTTGGCTTATTACTCTTATGCCTCCTATATTATTAATGCTGGAGCCCTAGTATAGGTGAAGAATTTACTTGTTATAATGTATGCCTTTAAGTCCCCATCCACTATCCAATAAACAAAAACTTAGAAAACCATTCAGATATAATTAACTACAGATTAGTTATATTCTATTAGCTCTAACTAGATCTAAAAAAAGTTAAAAAAGTAAAAATGGAGGTATGAGTATATATTTATATGTAGATATCTATAGTAATTTACAAAAAAATCTTTTTAAAACCTGCAGGACTTATTTGTGAAACTACAAAAAGAAAAAAACTACTTATTATTTTAAAGAAAAAACCTATTTGTATACTATTGTAATCTCTATATTAATTTATAATTGGTTTATACTTCTTATGCCTTCTTGCTAATCTTTATCTAGTCTAAAAAATTTTCAACTAGAATTGGTTATTTGCTTCCTGTTTCAAATAAAGTGCTATCATTGCTATCCATTATGATTAGATAAAGTTTAGTTGCAAAGATTTAACTCTAGACAGAAAATTAAATACTACATTACAAATAAAGTTCATAAGGAAGAATAAAGAATGTTGATCTTTATTCCTATTCATAATTATATATTTAATCATATTAACATTATTATTATATTTTGTTAGCCTATATCTTCTAGCTGTATAAGAAATACTATCTGACTTTTTATCATTAAGAAGTCAATACAAACTCCAATAGTACTTTCAGTTTGCTATTCAAAGCAACCTGTTTGAAAATAAAAAAAGTTGTTTTTAGTCTTACAGATTTTTTATTAGCAAGAACTATATCTCTAGAAAGAGTACAGTATAGTGCTACTAACCAGTATATTTGTAGGTTTTTTTAATGAAAGTTTTTATCAAAAGAAAAAAAACTTTCTAAAAAGAAATTTTATTATTAACAAAAATTTAAAAAATAAATTATATTAATTAATATTAAATAATTAATCATATTTTATTTTTTAAAATTTTTTAAAATAATATTATTAATAAAATTTATATTACTTTATTTTTAAAAATTAAAATTAAAATTAAAATATAATATATAGACTTATTTTATATATTACTTTTTATTTTATATTTATAATATAATATATATAATTGTAGTGACAAATGTGGTCAAAACAAATACAGCTATAACATATCTGATTCAAAAAGTATTCAATGGAAAAAAAAAGAGATTAAGCTTTACAATTGGACTAATATCAGAAAAACAGATCACAGAACTTCACAACTGGACAAGCATCAAAATTATTTAATTCAAAACTTGGCAACTGCTATACAAAATTACATCTTATTTTCTTAAGTACTTTCAAAAGCTAACTTGGAAGCATAAGTAAATGTTACAATGGTAGTTGATCAGATCATGGGCTTGAATCTAAGAATTAAGAGAAGCTCAAGACAACCAAAATCTGAAGATATAACAAATACAACAACTATATCCTTACTATTAGTAAAACCTAAATTAAATTAGGACCTTAGCTCTAAAAACTTTATCTCCAGATTCACAGATGATAGCAGCTTTATTAGGATCCAGCCTTCAAATATCTAAGACAATAAAGAAAAAAAAGTGAGAAAAAATCAATATATTGTTAGTCTGGTAAAAGTCATGAAGTATAGTTATATACTGTGATTGTTACATTGTATATCCTGGAAATGCAGAACATCAGTAACAATTAGCATAAAAAATATAGTTATAGAAGCTTAGATAACTTATCTGATAGTCTATTTTAGTCTTGATAATCTATTTTCCCTTAATTGTTTTTCTGAAATTATTAATATAAATGGTAGTACATTGTAAAAAAAAGCAAAGAGAGAAGTTGTAGTATTGAAGTAGTAGCAAAAGATAGTATTATACAAAACAATAAAGTAATTAGTAAAATTGAAATGCCTAAAAAAAATATTGTAATTAACAATTTATCTTTTTAAGTATATACCATCTAGGAAAGAATAATTGCCACTATAGAAAATAGCCTGGAGTTATCAAGAGAAGAGCTGATGCCAGAAAAGAAGAGAAAAGTTTGTTAATAAGAAGAAAATCTTGGCCAAATCAATTTTACATGCCTCAACTTATCTTTTATAATATTAACTTTGGATCAGGCAAATAACTGACTTGCTGTTTTCCAATCCAACAATATAAAACAAAAGATTATATAGCTAAGATAAACAAGGTTAAAAAGTTAATACAGGAGTTTATAAAAAGTAGGTCAAAATGGCTTGTATTAAAATAAAACTCAATTTGGATTTATAGTATATGATTTATAAAAATGATTTGCAGGTGTTAATTTCATTAAATAAATAAAATCTTAATTCTAATTAATGAACAAGTAATATATTATTTTCATAATTGTATTTAGAAACTTTATGTCACAGATGAGTGAGCTGAATCAAAGGAATTTATACATACAACTTTTATTTGTAATGATTTATTGTAATGATTTATTTTGATTTAATAAAGAAATAATATCAACTTGATTGAAGGAAAAAAAAACAATATATATAATTGCAATTAATTTTTTATATTAAATAATATAAAATAATATTTTTAATTTTTTAACAAATATAACATATATATTAAAAAACTCTTCCCGACAATCAATTTTTTACTTAAAAATTTCCTTATTTGGTAACAAACTTTTTCAAGAAACTTTTT
>CAJVPV010003767.1:0-10853 GCA_910591835.1 Acaulospora morrowiae | reverse complement strand
CATTTCAAGGGTAAATGCTAGTAAAAATCGGGCAAGGGGTAGTGATGATCTTGGGCGAAGATCAAGTGTAACAATATATAATATTATTTAATATCTTTTCTATAGTATTTTATATATTAGTATTTACTAGAGCTCTGAACTGATATTAAATTGATATTGAAATAGTACTAATATATAGTAAATTTAATATATAAGCTGTAATATACTTATATAAATTTATAATAAATTTATGTATTAAACTAATATCAAAATAGTATTATAAGAAGCTTTAGTATTTACTATTAATAATTTCTTCAAAAGTAACTTATATTATATTAATATTTTGTGTAATAGAGTTTACTATATCAAGAGAAGATATGGTTTATAATAGAAGTTAGATTAGAAACCTTTCCTTATACAATATTTTTTGCTTTAACCTGTTTTTCAACTTACAATTGTTAAAAAAACTAGAGATTACATTTTTATACAGTTTAACTTGTTATGGAATGAAGTCAAATATTTGAGTATAATATATTGTTGGAATGAAATAGCAAGTCAGTTGCTTTCTACTGAATTACATTGTGCAATGTCAATTAAGGAGTCAGATTGCCCTCAAAAGAGGTGTGTGAATTTGATAGAGTTATTAATTGTATATAAATGAGACAATACTACAGAATTTTCATACAATCAATATTAGAAGTAAAATCAAATACAGTATTTTATTGATTTATTATTAACACTATCTATTGGCTATTAACTATTAGTTATCCGCCTCCATACTATAGTTCTTTTTCATCATTTTTATATCTTATTATTTTATACCAATTATACCTGATATACCAATTATACCAATTATACTCATTATACCTATTATATCTGATATACAATAAGTGGACAAAAGTTTATGGACAACTTTAAAAATTAAATTAAATTAATAAAAAATTAATTAAATAAAAAATATGTTTAAAATCTTTAAAAACTAAACTTTTAAATAAAAAAATTTCAAAAAAAATTATTCAATAGTTTTTGAGAAAAAAAATTTAAAAAATTTTTTTTTAAAATTTCTTATTTAACAGGTATAATATGTAAAAAAAAATCAAAATTTTTTAAATATCTAATTACATATTTTTTTATTATTAATTTATATGTTCTATTGATTTATAGATATTTACTTAGCTAATTATATTTTTTTAATATTTTGTAATCCCCCCTTTAGCCGCGATACAAGCCATAATACAATATGGCATACTCTTGATTAATTGTTTGCAATATGCCAAATCGATCTCGTTTCAACATTTTAAAATACAATTCTCAAGCTCTATTAAATTATTGGATTTGGTCTCACAAACCTGAACTTTAATATAATACCAGAGATTTTCGATTGGGTTAAGATCTGAACTTCGAGAAGGTCAGTCCATAACTCAAATATTTTTATTAGCAAGAAACTTCTTTGTAATTTTCGCAGCATGTGGCCTTGTATTATTATATTGAAACCAAGAGTGGCCACTATAATCCCAATTGATTCCATCGAAATTTCGAAGGGCTGGCAAAAAATAATCTTGGAGAGTTGTGATATATGATTTCATTATAAAGAAAAAAAGGTAAGTCAAATTTTTTTTTTACAGTAAATCGAAAAAAAATTTTTTTTTATTTAATAAACATTTTATCTTACCTTTAACCAAGATGCGAAGAGAAACAAAAGGGTCAACATCGAACCATGAAAAATACCCCCAATGCATATGGCTTGGGCTATGGTTAACAGTGGCATAAAGGCATTTAGTATTCCACTCTTCACATGAATTACGCCAAACACGACATTTACTCCCTTACTGGAATTGAGTAAACGTAGACTCATCACTTCAAACTACTTTTTTGAAGTCCAGAATGGTCCAGTTTTTACATGCAAGACACTAGGTAAGTCAGTCTTCAATATTTTTTTCTGAAAGGAAGGGCTTGGGCGAGTGATACAGCTTCTTAACTGTTCTTCATATAGGATTTAACAGATGGTTTTTTCGGATACTTGGATTCCTGTTTTAACTATAAAAAGATTGATTAGTTTTGCAGCAATAACATGTCTGTTACTCTTTTTATCAGTAACAAGTTTTTTTAAAGTGGTACAAGCATGCTTATTGAGAAGTTGTGGTTATCCTGATTGTTATGTTCGTGATTTTGTGGATCCAGTTTCAATAAAATGCTTTATAACATTACCCACTACACTTTTTTTGCATCTGACATTGGCTACGATATTACAATAGGTATCTTTTTTTTGTAACCATTAATAATGGCCACTTTTTGTTCAAAAGTTAATTTTTTATTAGCAGGCATTAGCAGTTACACAAAAATTGAAGTGAAATTTTCAAGTAAATAAAAAAAAATTTTTTTATATAATGATACATTTTTAAAAATTGAATATGTTGCATATATGTATTGAGTATATTTTTTATTAATAAAGTTTAATTAGTTTTTAAATTAAATTTTATTTTTTAAAAAAAAAAGTTGTCTATAAACTTTTGTCCATTCTTTGTACCTACCTTTATAATTTCCTATCATCTATCCATTACTTTTTCCCTATAACAATATATGGAAAAACTAATAAACTTATTATAATAATACCACTTTTTTCTTTTTTTTTATAGATAAACATTATTTCTTTATTTATTTGTATATTAAAAAATATATATTTTAGAAAGAAATAATATTTCTTGGATACAAAGCATATAACAAATTAAATATTAGCCTATTTACAAATATTATAAATAGCTAATACTGAAAAGAAATTTTAAATCAATATTGTTACTAAATATAGGCCAAGTAGTGATTATACTTATCTATTTAAAAAAATATTTAAAATATAAAGAAAATTTGAAAAAAATAAAAATAAAAGTAACTAAAACTAGAATAAAATATATTTTCAAAAGAACTTATGGCCAGACTTATTGTCCTGTTTCTTTAGTTCTTTGCCATTTGAAAGTATACTTTTTGTTAATATAGATAATAAAATATATATAATTTGATTTGTTATTGTAATTATTATTATTATTATTATTATTTTTTTCAACTAGCGCGGCCTTGCCCAATATACTTTATTTAGTTTACATATGTACTTCTTGTTACAAGACTTACTATCTATAAACTATTCTAGGTGCATGTTTTGCTATATCAATTTGACTTCATATCAGCTTGTTGCTATTGACTTACCTTTTGGCATGTGTCAAAGCTAACGTGTCAAGGCTCCGTTAGTATTGTTATTGTATAAAAAGTAATAAAAATTGAAATTAATTATGTTTTTTCCCTGGTTTAACCAGTTTTCTAAGAGTTTTTGTAATTTTCTTGCTTCTTCTGTTCTTTCGAAAGGAGATCTGTGCTGCCTTGTGCCTGCAGCTTGAGTGACAACTTGGCATCTTCATTTTTTTCCTCATTTTTCTTTTCTGCTTATATTTTCTTTTCTTTCTCATTGCTGAAAACTTTTGCATCTATGAGTTCAAAGTTTTTGAAATTCCTCTGTCATTCTGTTTGTGACTGTTCTTAGTGTGTCTTTAATTTTTTTCTATTGATTTGGCCCACTAGCTCAGTTAGGTTCTTTTCATAGATTCCTTTGATTATATACCTGATAGTTCTTTCTGAGTCATTGATAATAGATTCAAGTTGTCTTCTCCAATTCATCTTTTTTTCTTGTGTTTCTATCCTGCTTGCTATTTCTTTTTTTAATATCTGCAGGTATGTGATTCTGATCTCATCCTTGTAGTATTTGCTGAATACATGTTCTGTGGTTTCCCATCTGTTGTACCAAAGACATATTTTGTCCTTGTATAAGTCTGGCCTTCTCTCATTTAGCTTATCTTTGATGGGGAGCTCTTTATTAAGCAGTTTATATCTAAACCCTCTGTTGTTATGATCCTGTTGGTTAGTGTGGAAGCTTGTAATCTTTGATGGTGACAAGCTTGTCCACGTTCTTCTCCAGTCTATCATTTTCTCATCACCTGTATTTAGCCATACTTTATATCTTCTTTGTGTTACCCATGTACTGACCCATTTGCTGTTTTGCCATTGCTTCATAAATCCGTTGGTTCCTATATCAAGATCTTTACTATTCCATTGCAGTATTCCTACTATTTCTTTTATGTATTAACAATTTGTGCCTATGATGTGTATATGGTCTAGTTTATTGCCTTCTTTGCTAACTGGTCTGCACGATTATTATATTTTTTCCCTGTGTGTGTTTTGATCTTTTTTAGTGTTGTTTTTGCTATTCTATCTCTGATATTTTCATGAATAATAGTTGTTGTAAGTATGTTTGTTTCTTTTGCCATTCTTTGTTTCACTGTGATTACTGATTGTATTGCTTGAATCGTACACTGGCTGTCTATAAATATAGTTGCTTCTGTTTTTGAATTGATGAGTATTATTGCTATAAGTATTGCTATTAACTCTACTCTTATAGATGACGAAAATCCTTCGCATCTGTCTTTGAATTCTATTTCTTCAAGTGTTTCTTTGTTGATAATTATGCCTTTTCATCTGATTGTTATTATACTTTTCCATAAATCTATCTGTATATATTTCGGTGAGTTTTCAATCTTGTATATGTTCCTGGATTTGTTTGAGTTTTTGTTAAATTGGGCTCTGCAGTTTTAATGTTTTTAGATTCAGTGTATTTGTTATTGGTTTGTTACTGCTATTGTTGATTTCTATGTGGATCTCATTCTCTTCTTCCGGTATTGAATTGCTCCACTTGTGTGTCTCTCTGATTGAGTTTGGTAAGGTCTGTATTTTTGGCAGATTTCCTATTTTCTGGTTAAATAGTTTTGAGCTCATTTTTGTTGTTTTGACTGGAAGTGTAATTGCCTCTTTTAATTGTATTCTTCTGGTGCATATGTTTGTTTTTTTCCTGTATCCATGTTGCATTCTTTGCATTTTTCAATTGGTAAGTCATTATCTATTCTTGTGAAGTGTTATGCTTTGAATGAGTTTTCTAGAACTTTGACCCATTTGTTTATCTTTTCTATATATATATATTGGTTAATGATTGTGGACACATATCTGTATTTGCAAATGTTTTCTTGATTTTCCAGATTACAGGTGGCAAATGTGTTTATTGTTGTTCTGAGGGGAGATGTTTTTGTACTCTTGTTATTGTATAATCTCCTCAAACCAGTTGGATTTTCATCTTATATACTTTTCTCCTGTCCTGGTTTTGAAGTGTGTCCATGTGATACAATGTGAGTTGGTAGTATTCATTATTTGTTTCATGTAAAAGAGGTTGTGTTTTCTTAAGTTGGCTTTGTTCTTGTCGTACCATTCGTGTGTCATATGTTCTTCAATCAGTATCCAGTTATTCCGAGATAGTGGTGATGTTAATTTGTGTGTTGCTGTCGACCTTATCTGAAGGTTGTTTAGTTTCAGTATATTCAGGATCTGTGCTGTCAGGTTTCCATATGAAGCTATTGTGATACTATATTTAGTTTGCAGAATGTCTTTGGTGGTTCATGTCTAGTTCTGTAGATACTGTAATCTTGTTCTTATAATTTGTTCCATGATATTCATCTCATTGAGATCTTGGAGCCATCTTGTAGTTATTAATTTATCTTGTCTGTCATATATGTTGAAGATTTTGTATCCTGTGTGAAGGTGGATTTCACTGTTGATTGCCATTGTTGGAAGAGCTAGTTTATGCTTGAAGAGCACTATGATTTTGTTGTTGATTGTATTGCACTCTTGTTGGAAAAGGATTATGTCCTGAATTAGATATTCTAGTGCTGGAGTAAGCACTTGGTTGATAATATATCTGCATTGTTTGTCTGTATTTTTTTTTAATTGTAGTTGTCTCATAATGAAAGTTGTTTTGTCCTTTATTAGTTGTTTTTGGTGTCTTTTGGATCCTAAGCTTGTTATCCATGTGCCCAGGATTCTATTGCTGTTTCTTTGCTCTGTGTAATGATTGATTTTGCTTGAAATTGAATGGTGGATTGTTAAGTATTGTTGATGGTCAGCAGTGTTGATTTGTTAAAGTTAATCCTTAAGCCTGCAATGTTTGCATAGCTGTCTATCAGGTCTGCAATTTTCTGCATGTTTTTCTTTAAATTGGTGAACCATGTTGTGTCATCCATATATGAAACTGATAATATGTGTAATGTGTATCTATTCTATTGTTCAAAGCATATGGTGGGTGTTTTTGAATCCATTTTGTATCTTAATTTTGATTTTTCTATTTTTGTAATAAGTGGGTTATAGTAAAAGTGCCAGAGAAGAGAGGATATTGTGTCACCTTGATCTATTTCCTGTGTGATCTGAAAAGGTTTAGTAAATCCGTGCTGTGTGATTATCTGAGTAGTTTGCCTTGTGATGCAATTCATGATTATCTCTTGAATAGAATATGGAATCATGATGCTATTTATTGCCCTGTTGAGTATTATGTGCTTTATTGAGTCGTAACCTTGCTAATGTCTTGGCTTAGCATTCAAAGTTCTTTTCTTGCCTCTCTTGCTTCTTCCATGATATGATTGATAATCATTATCGGTTCATAGTGCTCTCTCCTGAAAGTTTTACCCAGTTGAGAGAGGATAAGATCTGATGTGTTGTTAAGACTTGTGCTAATCTTTTGTTGATGATCTTTGTGAATGCTTTCTTGATTGTCTCCAGTAGTGCTATGGGTCTGGTCGAGTTGAGATTATACTGCTAGTTTGAAGTCTTTGGGATTGGATAGATAAGGTTATGTTGCCATTTCTTTGGAATTTCTTTTGTTTGGAGAATTCGATTGAAGAGTGTTGTTAATCTAGTAAGGCCTGTGGAGCCAATGTGTTTGAGTGTTGCATAGTTTATCTGGGATTTTCTGGGTGCTGTTTCAGCTTTGGCTTTTTTGATTACCTCTTTTACTTTTGTGGGGAGATCTCCAGGTGCATGTATCATACCAATTGTCAGAGATTTCTACTTTTTAAAGGAACTTCTGTCTCCATTTGTCTAGATTTGCTTCTGTGGGTGGCGTGTTGTCAGGGGTTGTTTAAAATGTCTTGTTACTTCCTGTTTGATCTCTTTGGAATCTATAATTACTATGGGGGATCTTTTTGGATAATTATTTTTTCAAACAGGATGCTGTTGTATTCTTTTTGAAGAATTGAGTGGATTATTTGTTTTTTGTTAGTTGAGAGATATAAACATCTTTTTTCTGTATTATTTTATATTTTCTCTTGAATTCCTTTATTTGTTAGTATCCTAAAGCTTTTATATGTTGTCTTCCAGAGTTGCTTGACTTCTTTCAACCATGTCTTTGCCATTGGTGTTTGGTGGTTTGTCTTTTGCCAGGGTGGTTCTTGGATAGTAGTTGATATGTGATTGATATTTTGGATCGATTTGCGTATACTTGCCACTATCTGTAGTGATCTGATGTTATGTTTGAAATATTGTTTTCTTTTGCCATAGAATTTTCTAATTTCAATTGTTTCTTTTTCCATTGGGCAAAGCTCCTTGTTAATTGTGATGTTCTTTTTGCTTCTCCTGGTTTTAATTTTAGGAAGGTGATTGGATTTAGCTTTGTTGATGGCTGCCCATATCCTGTTCCAAAGCTTGTTGGGAAAGATGGTGTTTGGGTCTGTGTATTCATCTTGCTGTAGAAGGATTTGGTAAAGTTCTTTTTGAAAGTTTTTCCAGTGTTTCGATGATGTCCCTATTGTGGTATATCTGATTTCTTTTTGTTTATTTGTTGCTATTTTTGGGTTGCAAATAGATTTGGGATGGTGGTGATTGTTTAAACGATGGCATGGTCGCTTTTGTTATCATGGTTCCTGAGCCGATTTTTGCTTCTGTTGGATACCAGTCATTGTGGTTGGATATCCAAATATAGTCTAGTCTCAATATCGCGTTTCGGAGTTTTTTCAGGTAAATCCTAAGTTGAATGGATTAAGAGTTCTATAACAGTCAATATAGTCGAGGTTCTGTAAAACCCGGAGTGCTGTTGAGATGAGGAGTTGAGAGTTTTGTTTTCTGCTAGTTGATGATTGTTGGTCTTTCTGTAGATTTGCTACTGAGTTAAAATCCCCTAGGATAATCATTTTCCAGTTCTTTTTATATTTCTTTAATATTTTGTCTTCTATTTATTTGTTTACTTTTTTCTTGGCCATCTTCTGCTGGTATATATACCCCTATAATGCCAATGTGTTCTTTTCCCTTAAATTGCAAATTGGCGCTTATTCTCTCCCTGGATATTCTGTAACTTTTTCTATGTATTTGCCAATGTCTTTTTTAATTAAGAGTGCAACTCCAGCTTCTTTGTTGTTGTTGCTCCAGGTTATGTTGTATGTTGGGTGTTTCCAGTATTTGTGATTTTCGTTTTGTATCTGTGTCTCTGTAAGGAGAGCAATATAAATGTTTCTAAGGGTGCAGTATGTAAATATTGTCTGTTGTTTAATAGAATCATTAAAATCTCTGCCTGCATCGATAACTGCTTCCATCTGTTCTTCATTATCTACTGTATAATAGTATGCGAAATCTTCTAGGTTATTGATTTTGGTATTGAGATCAGTAATTGTTTCTTTGATTTGTTTCAGCTCTGCTTCTATTGTTTGAACTGTCTTGAGAACTTCTATTAACGATAACTGAAGATTGATTATTGCTGCTGGATTTCCTGCAGTTAGGTTTGATGATTTGTTGAAGATTTGTTTAGCTATGTGTGCAAATAACCCTTTGTCTGCAAATTTGTTGGTAGCCTTGTTAAATTGTTCCCGAGCCCTGAGCCGGTCCTGGTTTTCTATCTTTTGTGTTTGCTGGTTTGCAATTTTCTTGATTTGTATTGTTACCTCTAGTTTGAAATGTTGGTAAAGTACCTTGTATCTTTTTGCTTTTTCTCTAAGTGCTTGTTATTTTTCCTGGCACTTGGCCTTGATTGTGCATTGTGCTACCAGGTGGTCTGGTGAGTTGCAAATTGCGTATAGTTTCTCATCCATCTTGTGCCATTATAAAAGTGTTTTATCTAAGTATGTCTCTTTGTTTTTGACTTTTTCTTTATCTTCTATTGTCACAAAGTTGAGAATAGCGAATCATTTTCTTGTATAGTTTTGGTTCCAGGGAATATAGCATGATGCTGCTTTGGTATTACCAATTATATTATGCAAGTTATATCTGGTAGTGCCTGGTGGAAGATTTGTAAGTCTAAGGATATACCTATCTCAAAAAAGCTTAGCTTCATGGGTTTTGAAGAGTGGATAGATTCTCAGAAGTTCTTCTTTAAAAGGAATGTTCTATCTTTCTACAATTTTGTTGTAATCTTTCTGTTCTTCGAATTCGGCTAGTGCACTTTGCCACATACCTGTAGTGCTTATTTTTAGGCTTCGAATTTGTCCAAATTGAGCCAATTTATGTTTGGTTTCCAGTTTATTAGTATCTAGAGGAATGTTTCAAATGTAAATGGATTTGATTTTGGCTACTGCCAGGTCAAAATCAGCTAGGATTGTTATGCAGTAATCATTGCCTTACTGAATTGTTATTTTGCATGCTTTTTGTGCATCCTTTTAATTGGCAAAGGAGACAATGATCAATTTTACCCTGTTGCTGCGTCACCTGGATTCCTGTGTAGGAGTCCAGGTGGGTGACTGCTTCCTTGACTGCTTTGAGTTTCTGCTCTATAATGCCTGATAGGTGTTTCGCCTGGACAGCCGTTTTGTAGCGGAAGCAGCCATACTGGGTGCGCCAGTCTGTGTGCAGGCCCAGTGGCTGTCTGGGTTGTTTGGGTAGCTTGGCATTGTTGGATGGAATCTCTTCCATTTCACTTTCTAGTTTTGTGGGCGCGTCTTTTCATTTGACTTGTCAAAGATTGGTGGGATGTATGCCTGTTGGGGCTTTTCCATTTTTATGCGGTTGTTTTCCGCCCAAGTAAAAACGGCATCCACTCCTTTCTCTGTAGTTTCTAATCAGCCGGGTGCCTTGCTTCCACCCGCTTCGGGCATGGTTTGCCATTGTTTTTTCTTATTTTTCTGTTGTGTTTTGGATGCCTGGTGTAGCAAGTGGTTGGAGGTGAGCAGACCTGTGCTCCTGGGGCTATTGAAATTGTATGCCCATATCTTTTATTAATTTATATACTCATAGTGCCTACTATTATTCAGCAGTATATTGTTTTTGCATACACTTCTATGATATATCTTAAGTTACATATATTAACAAGTATTATATATATATGTTTATAGTAGATCTAACTATATATGAGTAGCTATATATTTATACTACGTAATGCTATGTACAAATACTACCTAAACTGGAATGGTTTATCAAGCCATTTATCTCAAAAAGATGTATGATTTCTTCTTAATTATTCCTAGGACAATTTTATTTATAGTTAGAGTAACCTGGTTATCAGGTCGTTGAATTCAATATCCTGAATCCTGAGTTTTGGTCCTTCAGAGTGATCCACAGATTTCTCCTTTTACCCAGGCCTTCCGATAGTAAAGTTTGTGAAAGCAGGCACAGCCACGTGCTTAAAAATCAACGAATTTACTAGCAGTTTTAATTTGCCCTCATCGGGTTACATAAATCTCTTCTAATTATCAAAGGCATGTTACCGGTTTGGGATTTACTCTTCTTATTACCTTTTTGATAACGTGGTTGTATCAAGGATGATCCTATCCAATCTTAGACATTCGATCAGATTACAATTTTCATATAGACCAGTAATTATACTCGGAAACATTAGTTGTTTTTGGTTAAGCCAATGGATGCAGATCCTACCTGCTTGAATTAATCAAAGGTTCCACATTATTCCCCTGAAGGATTTAAACCTGTATCTTGTGATCTGATCTGTGGAGTATACATGTAGTATAAATTATTTTGCTGTTGACTCAATTTCCAAAATCCTCAAAAATAATTACGTCATGACTCAATTATTTATATGT
>CAJVPV010003766.1:0-10856 GCA_910591835.1 Acaulospora morrowiae | reverse complement strand
ACATATAATACCAAAAAAAGAAAAGATACTCACATATGTGGGGAACCCCCCCCAAAAAAAAAAAAATAAATAATTATTATTATTACATAATTAATTTTTAAAATATGAGATATATAGACAAAGTTAAACTATATACATATTAATCTATCACCTATTATAATAGATATATTTTCAAGTAAAAAATTTTTAAGCAAGAAAAAGTTAAAAAAGGAACTATCTATATATAAAGATAAAATAAATTATATAAAAATTTGAGGAGCAGGATTATCATAATAAGTAAAAGAATGTAGAGGTGTTATAAGTTAAAAGAAAGTAGTTTTTTGACTTTAAGTTACTATATACATTAAATTTAAAGTCAGAATTAATCACTTCTCGAAAGCTGCATATAGTTGAAAGAATTGAGAATAAGAGATATTAAAATAATAGTAATATATGTTAAGTTTTAAATACAATTATCTTTTGTATTAACAATTCCTCTCACAAGGCATAAATCAAATATGTTTACCTAGGTTACTATTTTTTTTTTAATAGTTGGACACAACTCTAGTAGCAGTAGAGAAGCACTGATATAAGTTGTTAAATTATAGGTACAGCTTTTTAATATTTTACTTCTACTTATAACAAAAGTGCTTTACTTTTATCCATATTGGTTAGGCTTAAAGATAGGTTCCTAAATTAAAGACAAGGACATCATTTAAATGTTCCTTACTATTAAAAAAGTTTTTTTTTTTTAAATATAAGATCAAAAAAAACTATCTACAAAGGTTTTTTGCAACTTAGGCCACTTGATTCAAGTGTTTTTTGAATTATATTCCTATTAAAGTAATGAATAAATAATTATGTTTCTTCAAAAGGAACATAATTGATCTGTGAAATTTTATATGCTAAATAATTTAAGAACCCATTCTTAGTTAGGCTTAAGCTATTTTTTTTCTTTAACAATAGCATTGCTACTCATAGGTTACAACTCCATTGTTAATGATAATTGTAAAAAGTTGAATAGTTTGTATGTTAGTGATATAATTAAAGTATTAATAAGTTGGATATGGAACCTGCTTCAATCTTATTGTATTGTTTTGATCCTTGTTTAATTAAATATTATTGAAACTTGCACAGGGCATATTCATATGCTTTTCCAATCCTATATGTTGTCAGTTAATTATTATTATTATTATTATTATTGAAGTTATTATTATTAGTGTGTAAGTATTTTATTAGAAAAACTAGTTGAAAACATGTTTGAGCAAGTTTGATTTTGTTGTTAAAAAAGTAAAGGAATTTGATTGATTATTGGTTATATGTTAATCTTTTGATAAAGTAGAGCTAAGTATGGTTTTTAAGTTAAAGAAAAACCTTTTAAAGTAGTAATAAAATAAGAAAGTAAAACATGTTGTTTTTTAATAAGAAAAGAAAAAAAAAAAATAAAGAAATTTGTAAAGATTATATTAAAACAAACATTAGATCCAATAATTTTGTTTGAATATGTTGTTAAAAATATAATTGTAATATAAAGAAAGAAAAAAAAAAAAGGAGGGCAATTATAATAATTATATAAAAGGAAAGATTTTTAGACAAAAATTATAAAGAAAAAATGCTACAGGACTTTCTCTATATAATCAAGAGTTAAGAAAAACTTCCAACTTGCTTAGGTCTTGACCAAAGATCTCATCCTACTGTAACAGTATTTCTTAAGTCTTTATATTCTTTGTTTAAAGCTTAGTTGCCTTAAGAAAATAAAAAAAAAAGTGCTTTTTGGAAGAAAATTTTCAAAAAATCAATAATAAATAGGTAAGAGTTTTTTTTTTTGCAAATTTTTTTAATATTTCTTCTTTATAATTTTCAATTATTTTTCTTGAGATTTTTTTAAATTTGAATTTTAATTATTTTAATTATTGTTTAATTATTGTTATTTTAATAAATTTATTGTTTTTTTATAAATTTTTTATAATTTTATTCTTATTGTTTTATATAATACAAATTTTCAAAAAGTTTGATCTAAAAAAAAATTTTTTTAAAAACATATTACTTTTATAATATTAATATGTAGAATAACTCTTAAGTTAAAAATTCTAAAGTGATTATAAAAAAACTTTTTTTACTGATCCCTTTGCCAATACAAAAAACAGATGTTTCAAAAAAATTTTTATATTTCTTTGTAATAAAGTCTATACACTTTTATTAACAACACTTATACCAAGAGACCATAGTCTTCTTTACTTGTTTCTTACTTAACATCCAACAATGTAGGTCTCATTGTATAAGATTAGGTATTAGTACCTTTAAAAAATCCAAAACAAAACTCCATTCATAAAACACTTCTGTTATACTTGAAAAATAAATATGCCAAATCCTTTTTATGATTTGGTGACAAACCTGTATAAAATGGCTGCAATACTTTCATGTGGAAAGGTAATCACAATTTAAAAACTCCCAATATTATTCTGTTTACTAAATATCAAGTTATATTTGAAAAGCAAGTATGTTAGTTCTACTTATAACTTAGAGACAAACCTGGATAAAGTGATTGTAGTACCTTTATGTGATTAGACATTCATATTAATTTCTAGTTAGTTAGATACCATTTAAGGCTATAATATAGATTTTAAATTATTTTATTATATTTCTTAAGTGGTATCAAGAAGCTTAAGAGCATAGCCTTTCTGTAGGTCTTGTATTTAACTCTTCCTAATAAAAAGAGATGTATATCATATTAATCATATTGTAAATCTTGTAATTGCAAGTCTAAAATTATAATAATAAAATAAAGTGGAGTAGTTATTTGCTTCTTCAAAAAGATAATAATAATAATAATAATATATTTAAGTGATTTAGAATTAAAAAATCTTATATATATATGTTGATCTTTAACAAACTTGCTTATTATATCTTAATTTTGGTTTATATAGTTACTAAAAAAACAAGAATTATAATAAAGTATATATACTTTCTAGTAAATACTTTAAAAATATTATTCTTTAGTTAATATTAATTATCAAATCTAAGAATATAATATAATTAATCAAGTAAAATACAATTTCAAAATATTTTAGTAAATATTTCAAAGGATTTTAATAACTTAAGTTATCAAATTTAAAAATATAAATATCAAGCAAAACACAATCTCTATATATCAAAGCCATTTAAAAATTTTTCTATTGATTAATATATTGATATCTATATTATATAATCTCTTTAAAAATGGTTTATATTATATTAATATGTTATATGTATAACAAAAATTGTCATGTCAAAAAAGATGTAGTCTTATAATATAAATTAAATTAGAAACTTTTCTTATATAACTTTTTCTACTTCAATTAGTTTTTAGTCCATAATTATTAAAAAAACCAAAGGTTCTATCTTTGTATAGCTTAACTGATTTTGGATATAACATATATAAAAAAATTAATAAATTTAATATAAAAAATAAATTAATATATTTGTTTCTTATAAATATTGAACCAAAAAAAACTTAAAAATATTATTTATTAGCTAATGATTTTACAAGTTATAAAACTTTTTTTAATTTAAATTAAATTATTTTTAACTTAAGAATTGTTTTTTTTTTCCTTTAATTAGATTGCAATTCTAAGTATTTATTGATCTTTGAAAACAGTAATACAATTTATAATATACAGTACATTGTAATGTTATACTAAAGCTAAACTGTAAGTATTGCAGAACACCTGTTAGCAAGTTATTTTGATTTGTATATAATTCTTGAATCCTTAATATCAAGACCACTATGTTGCCCACATAATCTAACTATCTACTAACTATTTTATTACAAAGGAGTAGATTTATTAAGCTATTATTACATGATATTAACTATTTTAGACTTTTCAAATCCAACTCTCTAAGTGTGATTGTAGGGAGTGATAAAGTTGCTTCTTTTTTTGATCATTTCTTGGTCTTGAAAAGATTAATGCCAGTCTATACTCAGACTGTCACTCTTACACAAACCTGTGATACTAAGAGGTAAAAAAAATTTTTATTTTTAAGAAGATAAAAAAGAAAAAAGGAAATAAGTAAAAAAAAGTTTTGTAAAAGAAGGGAAAGAATAGAAAAAAAGAAAGAGAAAAGAGTATAAGAAAAAGAAAAAATGAAAAAAGTAAACAACTCAAAAGTTTTCTAAAAAGGAAATTTTCAAGCATAGAAAGAGGAGTGGAAAAGAGTTTTTTTTTAAGTATATTATCTTTTCAATAGTTTAAAATAAAAAATATTAAAATATTCAGTTGTCCTATAAACAATTACTATAAGATAAATATTCTTTAACAAAATTAAATTAGTAGATTAAAAGTTTAAACTGATATCAGAACTTTTATCTCTTAAATAATTTTTTTTAATATATAAACCCTTATACAAGTATAAAATTTATATAATTGAATTATAAATATGAATTAATTATAATTAATTTATATAGTTAATAATAATAATAGCTAGTATGATCATTTATATATATGATGGTTAAAGTTAAATTCAATAAAAATTAGATATAGATTATTTTTTCATAAAAAAAATATAAATAAATAAAAAGGTTTAATAAATTTTAATATTAAAATTTTATTTTTAAAAAAACTACAAATAATAAAAACTTTTATTAAGATTTATCAAATTCTAATAATAATACAATAGTAATATTAATGAAAAACATGATATTATTATAATATAAAATACTTTAGCAATAAATATATTTTAAAAATTATTTTAAAGTTTAATATATTATAATATAAAAATCAAGATAATAATTAATAAATTTAGATTTTTTAATATATTATAAAATAATAATAAAATTTAATAAAAAAGTTTTAAATTATATGAAATTGTTTAATACTGTATATTGTTTATTATTATATAAATATTTTTAATACTGAAATATATTATAAAAATAAAAAAATTTTCAAAAATCTTTAATAAATCAAAAGGTTTCAAAATTTATATAACTTTTTGCTTTAGAAATCTCTAACAAAAATGTAAGTTTTTTTGAAGATTTTTATTTTAAAGAATTTTGAAATTTTCAATCTAATTAAATTTACTAATGGAAATTATTTGTGATATATATTTGAATATATATTTAAATATATATACTGTTTTGAAACATACATTTTATGAAAATAAATGTTATTTTAAGTTTTACAATAAAGTTTTTCATGTTATTTTTAAATATTGTTTTTTATTTTATTTTTTTTAAGATAAGCTAAATACAAAAAAATACAGTTTGTTTATATTTATCATATCTAGAATACATTTAAGAGACTTATATAAATTAGTAACTATATTACTTCATGCAGATTATCCCATGCACAGTACAACCTTAATAATAAAAAACTAGAGGTCGTCAGTGATTTTTATTCATTTAAAATGAACCTGTGTTAATAAAGTATTATCAATATTAATCCAAAATTTTTTCTTAAATTAGTCAATTTTCTATATACTTTTAATATTGATTTTAATATAAATCTAATTTCACAGATGTTTACCCAACTCCACTTTTTTCTTGAAGGTTTTCTCTGCATTATAAATAAACCCGTCCAATATACCCGCGACGGTGAATATACCACCGACAATAGCGCAAACGCCAGTCAAGAAATGCGTGAGACTCTTACTTTCCTCCCTGTTTATGATCAGCATTGGAGAGATCTCGTAGTTGAAGAATACACCTAACCGCAAAAACAATGGATTTGGATTTCACGCTTTTCATTAAAGAAAAAAACATGCAAACAATAATCAACCTACCAGGCAAACCACCTTGATTGTGTGAATGGCCATCATGATTATCTTTCCCGGTCAGGTCCCGTCCGAATTGTGTCACGGAATATTGATTGGTGTAAATGCTGGTTTCGTTTAAAAAATGAAATTGCGTAGATACGACCTTAACAAAATATGTGTACATATGAAGACCTGGAGCAGCGGTGTAATCATTGATTATTAAATGATAAATAATTTTGGTATATACTAAAAAAACCATCAAATCTACCACTAGAGACCGCTTGACTAACTCCGTCCAGTGGATTCGCCACACCTTCAACCATCGGTCCAAAGCTTAGATGATGAATTATGTGTGTAAAATCGTGATTAGTTCCATCACTTAAAAAAGGTTGTATGTCGTGAACGTGGAAATTGTTTTGTTGATAACTTTTTCCAGGTGCGAGATGAAAATTTCCAGCAACTTTATTGACCATCACACTTCCAGCAACATTGCAACCTTCTTTAGCTTGTTCAGATGCCTTTTTTGACCAACCTTCTTTCACACACTAAATATGAGCGTAAGATCACCACCAATGAACATATGACACGACAATTAAATTTTAAGTGAAAGTACCTGCTCAATGTCATTTGGATTATTAAGAGACCATCCTTTACGTATATATGACTCCTGGACTTCTTCACATGTATTGCAACATCCGCTCTCAGGGGGATCTCCCCCGTAACAACTTCCGCAATAGGTCTCATTAGTTGAGGGTGCAGTTTCACTAACTATATTTTTTGGTTCTTTTGTTTTATTTCCAATCTCTATATTAGAAGATAGAAATCTGTATGACTTGTTCGAGCAGAGTTAAGAAATGATCAATAGACGAATGAGTGAAGAATGATAAAATTTTACCTGTTGCTTTTTCAATTAATATTTTGTTTCCCATGCTATCTATCCGAGTTTTATATACATCATGTGTCAGGTCATTTTGAGATTCTCCAGCAATATCCATCACATCAACACTCAAGACTGAAATTAAAGGAGTGGATCAATTATCAATTAGAATAGGCTAAGAGGCGAGCGTTCACTCATCGATCGGATTAACACTCACGGTAGCATGGAACTCTTGGAAACGTTATGTTTATGTTTATCGTCAACTTTTCTTTTCGACTTGTATCCACCACTAGTTCAGGCTTAATTTCGGTCGACCTATATTCGTTGAATTCCGACCAAAGCAATACAAGAATAATAAGAGTACTTATGATAGTCACTAAAAAATAGATCATCGGAAATTAGCGCGCATCTTCTTTCGCGAGTCTTCGTGATTTTTTTTCTTACATGCTGCACCATAATAAGTCTTAATGCGAAAGTCGTCAAGCGTCTTTGCATATGCGTCAAAGTTTTGGAACTTGCTTAGAACCGAACCACGCTTCACCATATTAAGAACGAGTGAAATAAAATTTGATTTATCGTAGCTACATATACTGTATATACCACGCGTGTGTAACTGCCACAACAAATGATACGTGTGATTTTATGTGACGTCGAACTACTCGTTCCTCGTCAGTTTTCAACCAGTAATGGCAACTCAAATGCAAACAGATGATCCAACGCCTCAAGTTTCCGCTGGCTCGACCAAAGACTGGCCCGGTCGTTGGTCTCATATTAATAAAATACTGGATAGGAGAGGTCCCTTTTGTGACCCAAGCTTTACACCTGGTCACAATGAGGTAAATGCAATGTGTTTTATCTAAATCTCTCGAACTCTCTTTAAATTTTAACTATAATATTTATACATTCTTTTATAAGGAAATCTTGCTTAGCCAATGTAAGATTCTCGTGATTGGAGCGGGTGGGCTTGGTTGCGAGATCTTGAAAAACTTGGCACTTTCTGGTTTCAGGGATATTGAAGTAATTGATATGGATACTATCGACGTATCAAATTTGAACCGACAATTTTTGTTTAGGTATGTGTTAATTTCGATAAAATTTATCATTTTCAGAATCTTACCTCCCTTCTTCCAATCCAGACCGTCTGACGTAGGAAGCCCTAAAGCTAAGGTGGCTGCGGAATTTGTGATGAAACGCGTTGCTGGTGTAAAAGTTTCTTAGTACGAAAGAATCGACTTCTTTGATCACGATCTGGCTATTTGAAGTCAAAATCTCATTGATTGTCTTACTCCACTTAGTTATCACGGCAAGATTCAAGATAAAGATGATGACTATTACCTTGGTTTTCACATGATAATTTGTGGGTTGGATTCTGTAGAGGCGCGTAGATGGATGAATGCCACGCTTGTAAATATTGCCCAGGATGACCCTGAAAAAATTCGTGTCTTAATTGATGGTGGCACCGAGGGTAACTTTGTCACGTGATTTTATTGAATAGCATTTTGAGCAGTGATCAGATGCATAAAGCTTTTTTCTGAATGTTGTAGGCTTTAAAGGTCAGGCTCGTGTAATCATTCCAACCGTAACTTCTTGCTATGAATGCTCACTGGAAATGTTCAATAAACCTACTACCTTCCCTATCTGCACTACCGCTAATACTCCAAGATTACCTGAGCATTGCATTGAATGGGCCTCGGTCCTGCAATGGCCAAAAGTACGAGGAGGTTGGGATCTCGACTTTATATTTATATTTATATGCATCATCAAAGTTTCTGTTACTCACTTACACATATACCACGTAGACGAAAAAATGGATACAGACGACCCAACCCATATTCAGTGGATATATGAAACGGCTCTCAGTAAAGCAAAGGAGTTTAATATTTCTGGAGTTACTTACTCGCTTACTCAGGGGGTTGTAAAAAATATCATACCGGCAATAGCTTCAACGAATGCCGTTATCGCAGGTAGCCAAACTTACACCCGATTCAACGATACATTATTGTTTCTTTAATTAGAACTTCCATTTACCTTTTACTTTGTAGCTGCATGTTGTAACGAAGCATTCAAAATAATCACAACGTCTCAACCATTTCTTAACAATTACATGATGTACACTGGCAACGAAGGTGTGTACACGCATACCTTTGAATACGAAAAAAAACCAGACTGTCCGGTTTGTGGAAATCAAACTCTTCCGTTAGAAGTTAGGAAAGACATTACAGTCGAGGATTTCATCGAATTACTTCAAGAGAAGCCTGACATGTATGAACGTTCGTTTGAAATAATTTATTATTTTGAATTCGTGAGATGACTAAATCACTGCGTGTTATATAATATTTTAGACAACTCAAAAAACCCAGTCTATCAACAAGCACAAATGAAAAAATATATTGGCAATCCCCTCCATTCTTCGAGGAACGAACGAGACCTAATCTAACGAAGGAACTATCAAGCTTAGTCAATAGTGGGGAGGACATTATCATCACAGATTCTTCATTACCATTTTCTTTGAAAGTTAGAATTTCCTATGCATAGACAAAGTGGAGGTAACAATTACAAATTTTTCGGTTTTGTCCCTATTTCTTTAGACCTTGTAAATACTTATAATACGGTCCGTTATTTTGACTAGTCACGAAGATTTTTAGAAAAGATATTGATTTTAACACATCAAATTACTATTTATTTTTTTTAATAAATAACTTAATTGCGTCAAGTATTTACATTGATGATTTTAAGCATTTAAAAAATTATAAATATGAATAATTGTTTTTGAAGATAAAATTTTTTTAATTATTAATTTATTGATTACTAAGATTTTTATTATTAATTTAATTTTTTTTGTTACTAATTTTTTGATTATTAATTTTTTGATTTTCGTTATTAACTTTTTAATTATTAATTTTTTATTATTAATCTTTTAATTATTAGATTTTTATTATGAATTTTTTAATTATTAATTTTTTGATTACTAATTTTTTTATTAATTTTTTTTTTTATTAATTTATTGATTATTAAGATTTTTAATCTTTTGGTTATTAATTAATTATTAATTACTTAATTTTTGATTTTTGATTATTAATTTTTTGATTAATAATTTTTTGATTACTAGATTTTTATTAATAATTTTTTGATTATTATATTTTTAATTTTAATTTTTAATTTTTTTGATTATTAATTTTTTTATTACTTTTTTTGATTATTAATTTTTTAATTATTAATTTTTTGATTATTAATTTTTTGATTATTGTTTTTTGATTATTGTTTTTTGATTATTGGTTTTTTGATTTAATTTTTTGATTATTAATTTCTTGATTATTAATTTTTTTTTATTAATTTTTTGATTGTTATTAATTTTTTATTATTAATTTTTTTTTTATTAATTTTTTAATTATTAATTAATTTTCTGATTATTAATTTTTTTTTATTAATTTTTTAATTGTTAATTAATTTCTTATTATTAATTTTTTTATTATTAATTAATTTCCAATTAATTTTTTTTAACTATTAATTATTATTATTATTATTATTATTATTATTATTATTTAATTCCATAATTAGATTAGTGTTATTTATTTATTAAATCATAAAGAATCATTACAAGTTAAGAATGTATGCAAAGTATAAATTTCTCCAATCCAATTCACCTATTGACAGCCAAAGCCTCTAGATATAATTTATAGAAATAATAATGTTGTTTCCCTAATAAATGAGATTAAGATCCTGAACTTCCAATAGAATCAAAACCTGCAGATCACCTCTACAATCACAATCATAAACCCAAATTGTGTCACCCTCTCTTGTAGTAACTATGCAAGGGGAAAAAGAAATAAAAAAGGAAATTTTTAAAAAAAAAAAAGAAAAAAAAAACTATTATCTATTCTAACTATCATTAAAAAGGTTATCTCTATAAACTTCAAAATCCAAGCTCCTTATGAATTCTCACTTCTTACTACCTGTGGCCAATCAAACTGTTTAATTTCCATTGAAGTAGTTGATGTCCAAGAATATTTAAGGGCACTTCCAGGAAAGTATTTATTGAGACTTTATACTTGAAAACTTCTAATCAGAAAGAATATTGATTTTCTATTGTTAATTTCTCTTCCAAGTTATATCTTTTATAATTATTGCTTCATTCAACTGGTAGATAGTTTCAAGATCCCTTTCTCCAATTATTTTCAGAATAAATATCAATACTTCAACTTGTTACCAGATTGGGATAGAACCTAGACCTTGTTACTACTTCCCGTCCTTAAACAAAAATAGAAAAGAA
>CAJVPV010003765.1:0-10857 GCA_910591835.1 Acaulospora morrowiae | reverse complement strand
TTACCATGTTGCTCAACTACCATTGGCATGCTTCTGGCGATCATTGTAGCACCATCCGGACGATCGTCACACCTCGATACCTTTTCTAGAAATCACAATCCCAACGTTCCACTGGATCAGCGTGCGAATGACTTCCTATGGGAAACAGGGCTTAACAGATTATGGCCCCAGATACCACTCTTAATTCGGTTCAACCGCCTTCACCTGAAGTTGAACTGGTATCTTGTGATCTGACCTGTGGAGTGTTAACCACTACACTATGGACCTACAGGTCGAAATTTCATATTCAATTTAATTATATTAATTGTCAATTTTTATAGGATATAAATCAAATCCAGAATATTTTCATTTTGTTTATAAAAATAACATGAAATTGTATCAATTTCCAACTTTTATAGGAAGTAGGTAAATCCTGATATTTTTATATGTTTTGTAAAACCATATAAGATTAAAGTTAATTATATTAATTGTCAACTTTATAGAGAGTAAGTTGAATGTATGAAATATTTATTATTTATTTGTAAAATAAGAAAAATTGAGATCCAATCATATTATATTATTTATTATTGTAGATTATAAGCTAATCCAGATGATTATATATTTCACAAAATCATAAAAGAAAATTTAAAGTATTAGTCATTAATTTTTATAAGGGATAAGTTAAATTGAATTTATTTTTGTTATTTTTTGTTTTTACCTTCACTATTATAGATTGTAAGTTGATTTCTGAATATTTTATTATTTACTAGTAAAATCATAAAATTTCAATTGTATTATTATTATTATTTACATATAGATTGTAAGTTAAATCTAGGTTATTATGTTATATGGAATTACAGTAGATTTAATTGTATTTTTAATCTATGTAATTATAAACAGTAAGTTAGATCTAGGTTATTTTTGTTATTGTTTTGTAAATAATATATAATAAGATTTAATTATAATTTTATTTTTTTATATTAAATAGTTGAATAAAAAATTAATCAACTTTTATAGAGTGCAGGTTGTGTTCAATATATTTTTGCTATTTGTTTATAAATTTATAAATTATATTAAATAAGATTTTATTATATTTTTATTCTTTACTGTTGTAAATCGTAAGTTGGATTCATTATATTTTTATTTGTTTATAAAATCTACATTACAGTGTATCAATCAATTATTACCTCGTAAGTTTATATTAATTAAGATTAAAATATATTCTTATTTTTTATTATCGTAGATTGTAAGCTGAACTCGGGATATTTATTATTTGTTTTGCAAAATAATATAGATGAAATTTATGTAATTATCAATCAACTTTTTAGGGGGTAGGTTAAATCAAAGGTATTTTTATTATTTGTTTCATAATCACATAAATGTTGATCTTATTATTTGCTATTGTAGTTTGTAAGCTTAATGCAGAATAGTTTCATTTTTTTTTGTTAAGTCTTAATTATATTATTATTAACTGTTGCAGATTATAAGTTAAATTCAATATATATTATATGATTTAATTATAAATTACACAAATAAGATTAATTAGTATTACTATTCATTATTAAGATTGTAAGCTGAGTTCTGTGAGGAAATTAAGGTGAAAAAATTAGTGTGGGAAAGTTTAATGACAGAAATTTCTAGAGTAGTATAGAATAGCGATCAGATGTAAACATGTAAATAACAAGCGCATGTAGACGATTTAGAAGAGAATTTAGTTTATAGTTAGTAATGCCTAAGTAATAAACAATAAAATAACATTTGATGGATAAACTCTTATCTTGTGTTTAGTGGGCCAAAGTAGACTTGTAACTTGGGCTACGCGACTACAAGAGAGAACTGAGAGTTGCCTAAAGGAATTGACATTGGAAGGATTCTAGGCTAGTCAGTAGAGAAATTAAAGTGAGAGAATGGTCAAATTGGAAATACGTCTCAAGAGTTAAAGAAACTTACCTTATTGTGAACAGAAGAAGTGACAAGTAATGTGTGCTTGCTGGAGAGCTCATAACATTTGGTGGTAAACTGTGAGATTCGAACATCAACAAATTAAGATTTGGATATCAACAAACTGAAAACAACATTTGTTTACACTCCTTGATAAATTATAAACGTATTAATTTACATTGATCAATAAACGCAATTAATAAACTAAACCTTAATCATACACTTACCTTTTTTGAAGAAACTCGTAATAAGTCAGTGATATCTAATTATTAATGTGGAATAAATATGACATCCTTCAAGAACTAGTGAGAATGTTAACCAGCTTGAAGAAAGAAAAGACTCAACTGGTTGGAATGAACAATTTCAGTGAAAAGAAAGGTGAAGATCTGTATTCCTGGCTAAATTCGTACGAAAAAGCTACGGAAACCAATAGTTGGATGAATGTCCAAAAACTAAGACATGTAATGGATTACCTAAAGGGACGTGCAGCAGACTGATACGAAGTTTGCCAGGATCGCCTTAAGCATTGAAACTATAGGTGCGACCATAGGGAAAGCTTTGTGCCAGCCTTCCTCCGATACTTGAGCAGCAACGGCAGTGGCTATCAGAGCTTGCGAAACTAAAGCAGGGTAAGGATGAGGAAGTTGCAACCTATGCCCAACAATTTCAGGACCTACTGAGAAAAGTTGACCCCGACAATGGTATATCTGGAAGGGATGAGGTGAGAGCATTCGTAGAAGAGTTGAGAAATGAGATTGCATCAACGCTTGTCATCAAAAACGACGTCATGTTAGATGAAGTAATAGATGGCACGAAGTGGATCGAAAAGGAGATGGAGTTTGGGTTGGAGACGAGCTCGAAGCCAACAGAGGAACAAGGACCAACAATGATTGAGAATAAGGCCAAAATTTGCAAAGTAGGATCCCGGGAAGGTCGAAATACTTACTCAACAAGGATGAGAATAACGACACACTTCACCCATCGGAAATATGCGACTACCATCCTTCAAATTTGACAACGGAAAACAAGGTACAGGTGGCAAAACAACAAATGACAACGAAGAAACCAGCTAAGCCCAAGCTACAAACAAACTTAACTCGAAGCCTATAAAATAAAAAATGAAACAAAGGGAGAATCGTCAATATTATCAAAAGAAAGCAAAAGAGAGGCAGCAGAAAAAAATCTACGAAGGACAGGATGAAAGGGGAAGCAGATGAGTTAACAAAGGTGATAATAGTGAGGAAGCAGAAGGAGACAAACAAGGGAGAGTCGTATCTGGATGGTGTGATTCCTATTGCATACTGTCTTCCGAGGAAGAAACTTTCAAAGCATCTTGACGAAAAATTGAAAAGGACGAGAAAAGAATGATGAAACACTGCATTGCAGAATCAATCATGTATTTATTATGACTAGAAAAATCGTTGATGCCATCAAGAAAAAGTGAAAAGGTGGTGACAGAAGCCGGATCTACAGAGGACAAGACGGAAAAGCAGGTAGATAAGTCAATGAAGATGATAGTGGTGAAGAAATGGAAGGAAACAAACAAAGGATGACCACAACCGAATGACGTAAACCACAATCAAACGACGTAAACCACAATCAAACGATGTGAACCACAATCAAATGACACAAACTACAATTGAACGACACGAACCACATCGCATGCCCATTATCAAGAAAGAAACTGCAAAAGCCACCCGAGAAAAAACTAGTGAAGGAGACGAGACACACGGAGATTTAGTGATAATATCCTGGCCAGATGAAGCGAAGACATGGTTGACCAAGATGCGAGGGAGTTAATCAAAGGAGGAATAACACGGGTCACCATTAAGAGTGACAAGATGGATAAATAATACAACTTATCTGTATTACATCAACAACTCAGATATACTTTGTCGCGATCTTGTGGTGAAGCTTGACGTCAAACTATCATCCAAGGAAAAGGTCAAAGAAATCAAAGTTTCCCGTTCATGTGACACCGATGAGATTTCATAATCGACACACTACCACCAACTGGTAGTACGAACCAGAAGATTAGGATCAGTCTTATGCACAATGCGTATAAGATAAGTGCAGGAGAAATGTTATGGGCAAAATCGGCACAGGCATGCAACGCGAATTCATGTTACGTCATTCTATTTTCGTAATTTGTGACAATTTAGAAAAGTTTAGTTTAAAGTTAATAACGCCTAAGTAATAAACAATAAAGTAACATCTGACAGATAAACTCTTAGCTTATGTTTAGTGTGCCAAGATAGACTTGTAACTTGGGCTACGCGACTACAAGAGAGAACCGAGAGTTGCCTAAGGAAATTGAAATTGGAAGAATTCTAGGTTAGTCGGTAGAAAAGTTAAAGTGAGAGAATGACCAAATCAGAAATACGTCTCAAGAGTTAAAGAAACTTATCTTATTGTGAACAGAAGCAGCAACAAGTAGTGTAAGCTTGCCGGAGAGCCTATGACACTATTTACTATATTCTCCAAAATAAAAATTAGAAAGTATTTGTTATAAATAAATTTATACTTGCAAATAAATTCTTACCTGACCTACCTGTATCCACTCTCCATCCCTAACCTCCCACCAACCGTACCTACAAAATCTGTTAGTATATAAAAATAAAAATCCTACCTGCGACCTACCTGTACCCACCCTCTATCCCTAACCTCCCACCAACCGTATCTACAAAATCTGTTAGTATATAAAATAAAAATCATATCTGCCACCTACCTGCGATCCACCCTCCATTCCTAACCTCCCACCAACCATATCTACAAAATCTGTTAGTATATAAAAGAAAAATCCTACTTCGACCATACCTACAAAATCTGTTAGTATATAAAATAAAAATTCTACCTCAACTGTACCTATAAAATCTGTTGGTATATAAAATAAAAATCCTACCTCAACCGTATCTACAAAATCTGTTAGTATATAAAAATAAAAATCTTACCTCAACTGTACCTACAAAATCTGTTAGTATATAAAAATAAAAATTCTACCTGCAACCTACCTGTACCCACTTTCCATCCCTAACCTCTCACCAACCATACCTACAAAATCTGTTAGTATATAAAAATAAAAATCTTATCTCAACCGTATCTACAAAATCTGTTAATATATAAAATAAAAATCCTACCTCAACCATACCTACAAAATCTGTTAGTATATAAAATAAAAATCCTATCTCAACTGTACCTACAAAATCTGTTAGTATATAAAAATAAAAATCCTATCTCAACTGTACCTACAAAATCTGTTAGTATATAAAATAAAATCCTACCTGCGACTTACCTATACCCACCCTCCATCTCTAACCTCCCATCAACCATACCTATAAAATCTATTAGTATATAAAATAAAAATTCTACCTGCGACTTATCTGTACCCACTCTCTCGCCAAATCAACTTTAATATCTTTTCGGCTTCTCAGAGGATAAAAATCGTAATATGGCACCAGTCATATAACTAATAGTCACAATAGTGCCATGAAGGACCCATTCCTATCATGGTACTTGAGGTGATAAAATAGAAGAAAATGATGGGAAATGGTTAAAATAGTAGTAAAATAGTATATTAGAAAGTTAGATAATAAGGGAAGGATCGTAAAAATGATTAATATAATTAGGGAGAATCATAAAAAGACAATCGATGTTACTATATTTTTCAGAATGTAAAAACTGTCACAACTAAAATGTATAAAAAGATAAAAGTGAAAGTAAATAAAAGGAGTGAATTATCTTTTACTCTGTCAAATCGAACATGCCTTAAACTTCATAAAATCTCTTACCACATCGATGGTTATGTAACATCTACCCCATTTTAGCGACAGACTCCGATCAATCATCACAAATTTGGTGGTGACTGATATTTGACGCTTCATTACTCCACCCCAATATTTTTACATGAACACCTTTTTAACATTTTTCCGACCCCTATAAAGAAAAAAAAAACATTAAAGACTAACAAAATCCTTTATTTACCACCCGACTTTATAATTTTTACTTTTCTTTTACTTACCCTATCCTTTTAGACACCTACACAGCAGTTAGAGAAGAAGAACGATCCAACTTAACAAAGGCGCAACAAGAGAAACTGACAATAAAGACTTAAAATAATATTAATATCCCGAAATAGTTATAAACAAACATACCCATGCGACACCCATAACAATCTTTAAATGGCAATAAATTTCCAAATGGGTGGCGATGTAACTACCAGACTTCTCCAGTGGCTAGATATCTTGCAAGTGCTAGCATATACTTTTGGCGATGTAGGAAATCCAAAAGTTAGGGAGCCAAAAGAAAGGATAGAAGTCGACCAAGTTAGATTGTCTTCCTTTGAGGGTAAAGTCAGAAAAAACTCCCAATAATAATTAAAATGCTATAAGAAGGTTGCCGAATCCAACGGTTGATCAGAAAAAAAGAAGTTAAAAGAAATAGGTAATTATCTGGAAGATATAGTGAAAGAATGGTACAAGGATAATCGCGACCAGTTTGTCTATTGGAATGAGTGTAACGATGAAAGAAGCTTTGTGCCGACCTTCCTATGGCATTTCATATTGCTGAAGCAATGGTACTGATGGCAATCGGAATTAAAGAATTTCGAGTAGAGGAAGGATGAAGCAATAACTAAGTACATTCAAAGGTTTGGAAGCTACTTAAGAAGCTTTATCCTAAAAACGATTATTCTAAAGAAGTAGCAAGATGGTTGCTCATAGTCAGACTGAGGAACAACATATTGTAGTTGCCCACTGTTAGAAACACGTTTACACCAAAAAGCGGCACTTAGGGAACCTACGACACCGAGGATTGTTTAGGAAAGAAAAATTGTTCCCAAAGGTCACCATGGATAGATGGAGTACAACTCAGAAAGGATAGAGGGGAGCTAGAACATCCATTACACACCAAGAGTGACAACGAGATATCCTGACCCATGAAATAAGAATGTGCCCACAGAAGAAACTACAGATGATTACCTAAACAAGATCCAGGAAGGAGACTCTAGCGGAATTACCAGACGAAGCATCAAGACCCACCTACGACGAAGCCCTGATGAACATTAATGCCGGAATGCTAAATCAAGAGGATGGTGATATGATGACAAAATAAACGAATGGGACACTAGAACTCGCCAACAAGATATCAACTGCTCAAAAGGATACAGGCAAATACCTAGGAGAAACAATGGAATATTTTGGTGATGACAAAGCTGTATCAAATCAAGTTGGTATGGGAAAGGATGATATAAACAAAATAGTGGGCCAATCAGAAGAAACTGACAGAATAGTTACGCAATAAGAAACTAACCAGAAGGTATGTTCCACGTGACGAAACGAAAAATGAACCAAAAATAAAAGAGAAACCAATAGCGACTCACAAACGAAACGAAGAATGTTTCGAAGAAAGAGAAATGTGACCGGAAGATGAGCCACGACAATACACCAATAAAAAACCATAAAAGGGACGAATGCTTAGAAGAGGAGATCACATTCGTATACGATAACCTGCCCAACGAACCCTTCAGCACAAGAAAACGACAGCCCATCACGATCCAGGAGAAGAATACAAACTCATACGCAGGAACCTGATAGGCATAAGCATGAAAGAGGAAGAATCAGCACAAATAACGAGTGACAGGAAGAATGACAAGAGCATAAGCTGCAGCGACACCCCTTTAGAAGCCCTAAACTCATAAAGAAAATGATGACCGGTCACCCAAATGAGAATCTGAAGGAATGCCTTGACAATGACGAAATTCTAAAGACCAAAAATAATAAGAGCAACAACAGTAAAGAGGAAGATAATGCTGGAGGATGCTCGAAGGTGAAAAAAAGACAACACTTATGTGAGCTGACCCATGTGACGAACCCTTCAGCACAAGAAAATGATCAACCATTACAGATAATTGAAACCAATGAGGAGGATATAGCATTACACGAAACAACTTCGCGGACAATGAACCAGACCCTGGAGATACTCAACCGGATATAAAAGAAATAAGCTTTTTAGGAAATGCCAAATTCAGAGATGGTGGTGACGAAAGATGCAAAATAAGGACCAAGAAACAGTGACAATGTACCTGTAGAAAATCGTGCTGACATTGATACATGCACATAAGTCAAGACCCGAACAGTACCAATGATATGTCACCTGCCTTCCTAAGCTAGTTGATTGAGAGATCCTATCAGGTGGAAATAAAGAAGGCAGCAAAGTTACGCCAATGACACAATCACCATAAAAGCCACACTGTATCAATATTTAATCATAAGTTTTACGGAGGTCACTCGCCCGATGAGCTGTGAGATCAAACACAAATGGAGAAATAAGATGATAACCTTTGATTGACAACCGGCATTTGCTGACAGACCATCACAATCGATCTACCTAACTAAAAACTCTAGTGCAGGAGAAGTAAAAATCGTAACGCGACTCTGGTCACGTGACTAATGGTCGCGATAGTGCCGTGAAGGACCTATTCCTATAATAGTACTTCTAAATAAAAACTGTCCCAACTAAAATATATAAAAAGATAAAAGCAAAAGTAAATAAAGGGCAGTAAGTTACAAAGCCAAATCAAACACACCTTAAATTTCATAAAAACCCTTACCTCATCGATGGTTATGCTGAACGACTATCACAGTATAAAACATGTACAGCGCATATCTTTTTGGCTTCATATATTGAGTCTTTTACTTATATTTCGGTTGGCTCTACATACAAAACATATGAAAAACATATAGCACATATCTTCTTGGCTTCACCTGTTAAGTTCCCTTGCTTATATTTCAGTTGGCTCCATGTACAAAATGTATAAAATACATATAGCGCATATTTTCTTGGATTCACCTATTAAGTCCCTTTGCTTATATTTCGGTTGGATCCATGTACAAAACATATGAAAAACATATAGCACATATCTTCTTGGCTTCACCTGTTAAGTTCTCTTGCTTATATTTCAGTTGGTTCCACGTACGAAACGTATGAAATACATACAGCGCATATCTTCTTGGCTTCACCTATTAAGTTCCTTTGCTTATATTTCGGTTAACTCCACATACAAAACATATGAAATACGTATAGTGCATATTGGCTTCACCTACAAAAAGTACAAGCAAATCTTCACAAAAAAATCGAAATTTATGACGCATACAAAATTATGTCATAATTATAATATATACAATACTGTATATGGTAATTGATTGATCAAAGCAATTTCCACAGGTTTTGTTGACAATCAATCCAAAATACTACAATATTAAATGGATCAAACGATCAGAACTGACCATTCGGAACACTATAGTATATAAGGAATGTAATTATAAATACTTATTTATTTATATAAATTTAACAATACAAATAAAGCACTACTTAGAGTATTATAGCATTTTGACTTAAAGAATCCAAACCTTTCACGTTCTGAATATATGCTTTAGAAACCCATAACATATTTTGACAGGATGTTTATTTAAAGTGACTTGAGATATTTGATTATCTATTCTTTTTACATGATATTATCATAACAACCTGTTAATAAAAGGTCACCCACTTTTGTATTCTTCCAATCAAGAATAATAACTGCTCTGTAAAAATATATAATAGCTATGCAGTTACTAGATATCGTAGACCACAGCTGTACCATATTTTCATATATGCCCAATGTCAGTTGAGTGCCATCAGGTGAGGTCACACTTCAAATGGTATCAGTATGTCCTTCGAAAGTATGTATCTTTTCTAACATTTCGACATTACGAAGAAAAATTTTCTTTTCACTAGCAATGACAAGAAGACATCTGTCTGGGGAATAGTAATGGCAATGGCAAATGTTCTTAAGATCTAAAAAAGGAAATTTACTGAATTGCAGATCTGTCATAAAATTGCATATTGTAACCATGCTTCTTTAAATTGTGTATATTGAAATAAATCGTAACTTAAATTCACACCGCCAATATGAATGCCACATAAATTTTTATTACTAAATAACATTTCAGCTTTATTCCAACTTGTTATTGAATTTGATGTGGTGATTTAGAAACCAGTGTCTTCTTTTGATTACTTGATAAGATTAAGGAGATTGGCTTTAAATTTACTAGTTCACTGTGTGTATTTTGAATCTCCATCATTTTGTGTGTATTCTGTTTGAAAGTGAACAACCTTGGGATCACCTAGTATAATATACAGTAGTAATTATTTCTAGCAAAAAAAAATTTATCATGTGACAAGGAATTTAGATATATAAAAAACAGGTACTGTACCTATGTTAGAAATGCTATTAGTTTATATGTATATACAGTAATCCGAATATTCTTTTTTCATATATAATTATTATATTATATCTGAATTTTGATACCTTTATTAAAAAGAATAAGTTATTCTTTTAATATTCGAATATATCTGAATTTTATAAAATCAGATCCAAGCCCTAGATTAAAGAACCTATTGAATATTGTAAATGACACATTAAAAATGACGCACATTTTAATATGTCTTTTTGATTGTAATAACAAAATCTTGACACTTGTTTTACACTCCATTCTATCTTTTATGGCCGAAAATCCAATTACAACAATCGTATAATTGAACACCATGGTAAAACGGTGACTTTTGTAATATGAATTTACTCATTGTTACATCACTTTCCTGTATATTTGCTTTTTTTTTGGAGGGTTTTCTCCAGTAAGTAAACATTATTTCTTTATTTAATTTGTATATATAAAGGTATACATCATGAAAGAAACAACATCTCTTACTTACAAAATATAAAAAGTTAAATGCTAGCTTACCCACTGTTACACTTGATCTTCACCCAAGATCATCACTACCCCTTGCCTGATTTCTACTAGCATTTACCCTTGAAATGTTATCCATTCTAGAATAATTCTTGTATTACTATCTTTGTTATTGTTTAGCACTATACTTTTTGTGCTAATGTTGCTCTAG
>CAJVPV010003764.1:0-10858 GCA_910591835.1 Acaulospora morrowiae | reverse complement strand
TGAACATCATCAACTATAATGTTGAAAACTAAATTCAAAAACGGTTGGTACATAAGATTTTTTTATTTACATAAAACGTTATTTTCGCTAATTTTCTCCTATATATTTATTTAGGTATAATTGAGAACTTGATCTAGCGACGTATTTAAACGTGAGATAAATGCAACAGTTGCACTTGTATTACCCTCATTTTCGATTGCCCAATAATTATCACGTACTCTCTCTATAATTTCGTTTACTTGCAACCTACGTTTCTCGATTTCCCTTTCTGCTAGCGTTTGAACAGGTCTGAGTACTTCAACAAGTTTACGACCCTCGTATATTTCCAAGTCAGCCTCCGCAAACATCTGCTGAAATTTTTCCCAAACATCATTCGTCAATAGCTTGTTAGGATTTGGACCGAAAAGGTGCTGATGAAACATATGCCGGCATGGAAGCAGGTAGCGATGAAAGAATATACAGTGGCATTCAGGTATTAATAGGTTCGGCGGTAACTTTCCTTTTTGAATTCTCAGTTTCATAGCTTCAGCTTCACTGATAATTAATTTCTGTATTGGGTAGGGAAACTTGCAAATTTGTTCGAGAGTCTCTTCGTCAAGGTCAGCTACGGAGATATGCTTATTATAGAAGTTAAAAACGACTTTCTCAGCATCGATATATTTCTTGTCATCGAGCTCAACAATTTTATGGCACGCTCCTAATAAGTTAGTAAATATCAAATAAGTAGTTAAATAAATAGGGGTTGAAGTAAATAAAGTGAATTAAATAAATAAAAATCGAAAATAAATAAATAAATAAATAAGGCTATAAATGAATAAATATAAAATAAAGTAATAAGTTAAAAGATCGTAAATTTTTTTTTAATAAAATATTTACCAATTAGACCATATTTTTTAGCCGTTGTTCTTTTGAGTTCGCTGTGGTAAGATTCAAGTGGGTTGGTTGTAGTAACTTGTAATAGAAGAGGTGAGTGCTGTTGCGCCCATAAAGCCCACTTGTCAGTATTTTTGATGTAATTACGATTTATATAATGAACAATATCAGGGACCGGGCAGGTGGCAATAGCATCACGAATAATCTCTTCACATCCAATTCTTGTCTTTTTGTGCATAGCAAGAATCATCTTATTACGTGTTGCTGAATGGTAAATTTTGCTTAGCCATGTGCGCATTACATGTACTGTGCAATGAATTATGCTACAATTCTGTTCGCCGTGTTCAATACCAGGGAAAGCTTTCATAATGCTATTTGTTTCTATACTGCTTTGATCACAAAGCATGTATCGGGGGTGCCAACGGTACGCAAATTTGCGGATTATCTTTAATGCTTGAGTTACTGTGTTACTATCTTCAATACTTACAAAAAAATGTGCGCCAATACTCCAACAACCATAACTATCGCGAACATATAATGTAAAAAGACGCCAGAAATGCTTATTGGTATTATGAGTAGAATCTATGAGAGTTAGCCATCCGTAGCTTTGTAGTTTCTCCAGTTGTTGAGAATTTGCAAAACAAATACCTTGAAATGAATGTTTAATATGAAATCGTTCGACTTGATAATTTTTGGTAACTAAAAACTCAAGAGTATTTTGAATATCTAATTCTAAATTATGTTCGCCGATAAGATGGGTTACTAATGATTCACGTTGCTTTTGTTGAATATTTGAAACCTCTTTTCTGTATAAGTTTTGAGCAATTGTTCCCAAATTTTTTTTTTGCGATCTCTTTAACTGTAATAACAATAGCTGATGGTGCATAAGGCTTGATTGCTTCTTCAGTTACTAATTTTTTAATTATTTCAGGACGCTTAAGCTTATCATTATCTTCGAGTGAATGCATATGATCGGGTGTATTGTTGAACCGTTCAATTCGAACAACTTGAGTTTCAGTAATATATGTTACTTTAATTTTTGCGCTACACTGATCAGCAATACGTATACTGGTTTTTCTTCGCTTTTCAACTGGAATTTCTTCTTTTCGTGTACTTGATTTATTATGTTTTGCGAAACGGCAGATATAAATAGTTGAAAAGTCTCCATTTATACATTTCCAACTACTAAATCGTAGCCAAACATTTGAAACAAGTGGCCATAACTCTTCTTGAAATTCCTTTATAGAAACTTCAAATGAGCTATTAATATTAAAAAGACTAGTACGTTTTTGTTCAATTGTCATAACTTTTTATATAAAAGTTTAAAAAAATTTGTTTATATAATTTTCTTTTTTTTATAACTTCAATCTAATTGGATAATTATTTACAGTCATGTGATATTGATCACCCGGCTTTAGCCATCCCCCCTAATTTGTATAATATTAAAAGAATAAATTATAAAAATAATAGATTTAATGATTCTCTTTCATATTTATGGTTTAGTTTTTTAATTACTTTATATTTTATTAAGTTATTACAATTTAAAGTTATGTATATTTATTATTAACTCATTATTTTCAGACACCAGTTTATCCAATCAGCAACTGCTATAGTTATGTGATATACCATATACACTAATTGTATTAAAAAAATTGAATGACAAATAATTGTCAAAACAAAATGGAAGATTCTCTCTTTAATTAACATTTGAGTTAAGGTAGGTTTTAAAATATAATTAAGATTATATGAAATATTGCCACCTTTATATTTCACTATATTTATAAGTAGGCTTGAACTTTTTTTTTCCAAAATTACTATTAGTTATTGCAGATCCTTTAGATGAGAAAAAAAAATTAGAATTCACTTTACTAAAAATTTAAAAAATAAATAAATTCCATTATATCTAACTTAAATAATTAAAGTTTTTCATTATCTTATTCCCAATTCAATATTACTAGCTATCAATTATTAACCATCACATCTTCTCTATATCTTTCTTTATAAGCAAGTCAGTACTTTTGGTAAGCCTATTCGTTAACTTACATATTAATAATTTTATAATAAACGTAAAGAGGCCTCCCAAAAAAAGTTAAAATATTTAATTATCTTATTCTATATATTATTAATCGATTGGTTTTAATCATATAAGATTATTTAGTTTTGATGAAAATAATGTATTTTTCTAATAATTGAATGAAATATTATCCAAAAATTAGAAATAATATGTGGATGACAAAGTTTTAATTTACTATCGGAGATTTTGGTTTTTTTATTTATACAGATCTATCAGATCAAAGTTAGTTCTACCTTTTTCAAAGCAGTAATTTCCTGGATTGGGTAATCTTTTTAGTATAATATACTATTTAAAAAAAAATTAGTTATAATCTCGAAATAAGGTATAGTATTATATAGCAATTTATACTTAGTTTAAGACTTTCACTTGTAGATTGATATTCATTATTTTAATAAATAAAATCTATTTTCATTTCTAAATAAGATCCATACTATTGTCTGCGTACTATGTTCCGGTCACAATATTATAATTTTTGTGTCTTCTGAAGCCTGATCACAAAATACAAGAAACAGTTATCTGAAATACCATTTCAATGGGATTCAATCTCTCACTTAATGAATTCCAGAATAAATCTTAACCATATAAGAAAAAAGATGGTCAACATAATCCTCTATAAATCTTACCAATTTTTTTTATATTTTACTTTATAAGTTATTGCATAACAAGGAATAATGATATAAGCTGTAAATAGAAATTAATAATAATTTTTTTTTTTAATGACTGGTGTATATTATATTTATTGAATATTGTATTGAGTGCTCTTATATTTTGTGATAAAGTCAAACTCTATCTATTTTCTAAACTACCTAAGATAGCAAGCTACCTATCAGTCGGCTTGTTGCTTTTCATGTTTCCTATATTATTAATACCAGAGCTCTAATAGTATAGGTGAAGAACTATATTGTCAGGATGTACACCTTTAAGTCCCTATTCGCTATCTGATAAATAGAAACTTAGAAGACCATCTGAACATAGCTAGCCAGAGACTAGTTATATCTTATTGACTCTAATTAGATCTAAAAAAATTTTTTTAAAAAAGTAAAATGGAGTATGTGTATATGTTTACATGTGAATATCTATAATAATCTGCAAAAAAATTTCTTAAAACCTGCAGGACATATTTATGAAACTACAAAGGGGAAAAAACTATATATTGTTTTAAAGAAAAAATACATTTATATGCTAATGTGATTTTTATATTAATTTGTGATTGGCTTATACTCCTTACACCTTCTTGTTAATCTTTATCTAGTCTGAAAAATCTCTAACTAGAATTGGCTATTTGCTTCCTGTTTTAAGTGAAGTGCTACCGTTGCTATCCATTATAGTCAGATGAAGTTTGGTCGCAAGGTATCCAACTCCAAATCAAACAAAGAATTGGATACTGTGCCACAAGTAAAGTTCGTAAAAAAGAGTGAAGAATATTGGTCTTTATTTCCATTTATAATTATGTATTTTGCCATGTCAATATTGTTGTTGTGCTTTGTTAGCCTGTATCTTCTAACTGTATAAGAAATACCACTTAATTTTTTGTTATTAAGAAGCCAATATTAACCCCAATGATACTTTCGGTTTACCATTCAAGATGACTTGTTTGAGGATAAAAAGAACTGTTTTCAGCCTTACAACTTCTTTACCAGCAAGAATTATATCTCCAGAGAAAGTACAGTATAGTGCTGTTAACCAGTGTATTTGTGAGTTTTTTAACGGAAGTTTTTAAGAAATATGTGGTGAACAGGAAAGAGTTTTTTTTTTTTTTTGAGAAATCAATAATAATAATAATAAATAAATAAATAAATAAATATAATAAAATTGTTTTTCATAAAGTATTATATTCTTATTATATGATATAGCATAA
Organism: Acaulospora morrowiae; assembly: GCA_910591835.1. Taxonomy (NCBI): domain Eukaryota; kingdom Fungi; phylum Glomeromycota; class Glomeromycetes; order Diversisporales; family Acaulosporaceae; genus Acaulospora; species Acaulospora morrowiae. The sequence continues at coordinate 6,053 of CAJVPV010003764.1, read as the reverse complement.
TATATTAGAGCATAAATATATAAAAATTAATTGATAAAAATGCCTCTCTTTTTAAAGAAAAAAAAAATCAGAAATCAAACTAGAAATACAAATGAACAATATATGTATAATACTACTTTAATGGTAACCAGTCACGATACTAAAATAAATGAGTGATATGATGATGATTATAGTAGATAGGGCAATAATGTAGAAATTAGCTTAATATGAAAAACTAATAATCAATTTAAAAAAATAAAATGAGATTCATATATAATAGGAAAGATATCAAAGTCAACTTATTATAACAAATATGGATCAAATGATTTATTTAATAAAGCAGCAATTAGTACTAAAAAATTACCAGTTTCTTTATAAACAGTAATATTCAAATGATAAATTTACAATTAAGAATAAGTTCCTAAATTATTTAGCATATAAAATTTTGTAGATCAATTATGTTTCTTTTAAAAGAACATAATTATTTATTCATTATTTTAATAGGAATATAATTCAAAAAACATTTGGATCAAGTAACCTAAATTGTAAAAAACTTTTGTAAATAGTTTTTTTTGACTTTATATTTAAAAAAAAACTTTTTTAATAATAAGAAATATTTGAATTATACCTTTGTCTTTAATTTAGTGACCTATCTTTATTCATAACCACCTGAAATAGAAGATTCAAGTGATTTCAAAAATTAAATTACTGATATATATAATCATTAAATACAAGAACTAAAAAAGTACCTAGAAAAGCATTATGATTAATTAACAATCATTAAGTATAATAAAAAAAAAGCAATTTTTGAATATTTTATCTTATTAAATAAAAATAACAGATGTAAAAGAATCAATACCAATTTAAATGTGACTCAAAAAGTTTTATTAATGATAGTATATGGATGGTACATAAAGTTTGATATTTTGCAAAATATTGGTTGCTTAATAATGAGCTTCCAATATCTAGATATAAAAAATACTAGAAAACAATTATAATAATTAATGATAAAAACATTGCTGAAAAATGTCATATCTGGATTAGAAACTAAAATTTCACTGCCATATCAACTACATTTAAAAAATTTGTTAAATGTAAATTATTTCCTAATACTGGAATAATGAAACAAAAAACAATTAGTTTAATAACTGCAGTAAGATAATTCAAGGTCTTTGGTTATTCATTTCAATAGCATTGTCAAAATATATGTATATCATAATGAATATGAAAGAGCTGACATTTTACAATATAGAAAAGAATTTCTAGAAAAAATATTTGAATATACAAAATATATGTCACAATATAATAGCAAATCTATGAGTCAAATATACCTCAATTTATTTGAAAAAGAAAAAGAAAGAATTCTTGTAGTTTACGACAAATGTATTTTTTACTCAAATGATAGCAAACATGAAATTTGAACTAAAGATGGAAAAATGTCACTATGAAAAAAAGAGAATAGAAGATTAATAATGGTTAGTGAATTTCTAACAGAAATTGATAGACACCTATGTTTGAAACAAGCTGATATAGAAAAATATCCTAACATACTTGAAGAAGCATAATGTTACTTAAAACCTGATGCAAATCAAGATGGTTATTGAACAACAAACTATTTTTTAAAGCAAATTAAAAATAAAACAATTTCTATCTTTAAGGAATTATATCCAAATTGTGTGATTATATTTGCTTTCAATAATAATTATAATCACGTTGCATTTAGTAAAAATGCTTTAATTACAAATAGAATAAATCTAAGCCTAGATGGAAATATGGTTCCGAAAATTGGAATTGAATAGAATCGAACAGAATCGCATGAGGTTCAGAACACTATTAAAAATGATGGTGGGGTATACCCCACCTATTAAATTTAATATAAACTTGAGAATCGAATACAGAATCGAAGAGAATCGTTAGGATCCTTAGATGGAAAGCAACCAGTAATATGAAATACTTATTTTGAACCAGATAACCAATTCCAATCAATAGTGTTTTTAGCAACATATTCTAATAAAAAACTTTGAAATATGTCTAAAGATATTAATCAAGTGCTAATAGAATGAAGAAAATGGTTATCTAAAGAATTAGCATTAGAATGCAAAAAATGCAAAGAAAAAATTCAAGACATTTCGAGAGTTTCCTGCTATACATGTCAAGTAACATCTCTGGAATCAAATTTTCTTAATTAAAAAAGTGCAATTGAAGAGATAATTGAAAATGCAAGATATAAATGCATTTTTTTTCTAAAGTTTCACTGTGAATTAAACTTCATCGAAAAATATTGGGGGCTGTCAAAAGATATTCATATAAGAATTGCAATTATTCATAGGCAGAATTACAAAAAACAGTATCTGAAAGTCTTAAATCAATACCTTTAATAATGATTAAAAAGTTTTCAAGAAAATGTTAACACTATATGGATTTTTATAGAAGAGATCTTAATAAAAAATTAATAGAGTATGCTATAAAAAAATACAAGTCTTATTAAAGAATTTCAGATAATGTTTTTGAAAAGTTAAATAAATTAGACAATATTTATAATATTGTAAAAAAAAAAAATTAATTTGCAATATAACTTTGGTGACTGAGAAAGTGTACTTTTAAATAAATAAATTTTTTGTGAAAATTGCAATTCATGAATAGGATTACAAAGAACAATATCTGAAAGTCTTGAATCAGTATCTCTAATTACAATTAGAAAGTCTTCAAGAAAATGATGCTATATAGATCTTTATAAAAGAGGCCATAAATAGAATATGCTGTGAAAAAATACAAATCTTGCTAAAGAATTCAGAATAATAGTTTATACTTTTTGATATTTAATTAATTTGCTTTTTTTTCAAGTTACAATCTAAATAAAAATTATGTTAATCAATAAAATCGAAACAATTGAATGCAAGTAAATATTAATCAGTAAGAATTAAATAAAATTACATGAAAATCATTATTTAAAATTTCAGACTAATATATATTTTAAATATCTTTAAATATTATAAACTATAATTCTTGAAATATATTACTATAGTTTATAATATATATTTTTTATAAATAAATATTGTTATTTTATTAAATTAAAAAATTAAAAATTATTATATAAAAAAAATAACAATATCTTTTATATAATTAATTAATTAGTAAGTTTAATATTGACTTGTCTATAGTAAGCTTTTTAATCATAAAGAAAAATAAATATTAAAACTAATATATAACAAAAATAGTATTAGGCAGTTATGAATATCTACTCAGATTTATATATAAAAAGATTATAAAAATTGAAAATTGAAAAAAAAATATTAAGCAAAAAGATAAATATAAAAAAATTAATTGTAAAGCTAAAAATACTTCAAATAAAATTATTAGATATATATATAAATAGTTTTATTTAGCTGAAGTATTATATTTGTACTTTTAGAAATGAACAAGCTATTGTTTAAATATACAATAATATTGATGATATATTTTTTTGATAGATAATTAATTTGTTTATTGGTAGTATAATTTTGTTTTGATTATTGTTACAAGAAAAAAATTGATTAGTATATAATATTTTGATTATATAAATTTGCTTGAATAATTAATAGTGTTTAATTGATTGGATTTGAAATATTGATTAGTCGATAAAAGTAAACTAATTATAGTTTTTTAATAAAAACTTTTTTAAAATTTTTTTTTGATTTTTTGTGATATAATAAGATATATTAAGTAATAGTAGGAAATAAATATTAAATATATTATTAATTTTTTAAGTTAACAATATAAACTATTTTAATATAGAGTTTAATTTTTGATTTTTAGAAAAAACTTTTAAAAAAAGAATATAATAATCTATTAAGATTTGTATATTAATAAAAAGTGAAAATAGAAAAAGCTTCAAGAAAAAGTTATAAAAAAATAATTGCTAAAGATCTTTTTTTATACAATTCAAAGAAAAAGCAAGATTTTCAAATTTGATTTTCTTTGGCTAAAGGTTCCATTCTAATGCATTAGTATACTTTTTTAATTTTTTTAAGACTTTTATAATAAGGATAAAAGAAGTATAAAGGATTTTTGAATATTGAAAGGCAAAAAAAATATTTGTTTTTTTAATTTTGAAAAAAAATTATCATAAAAAATTTTTTTAAGAAAAAAGTTATATATAAAAAAGTGTTTTTTATAGCTTACAACATTATTAACATAAATTATTAATTATATATAGATACAGTATTTTTATTTTATTTATATAATTTATAATTTAATTTATATAGTATATTTATATTGTTTATTTTATTTTTGAAATTACTGATAATATTAAATTTTAAAGCAGTTTTTTAAATTTTTAATTTCATATATATATTTTAATATTGAAAAATTTTCTTTTCACTAATCTTCTTATCAACACAAAAAACAGATGTTTCAAAGAAATTTTATATTTCTTTGTAATATAATTTACATACTTTTTTTAACAACATTAATATCTAGAGACTTTAGTCTTCTCCCTTTTGTTTCTTTCTCTTTTTAATATAAACTTTCTATATTTTAGAAAGTAAATACAAAAAAAATCTACTTATAAAGTCAAAGGCAAAAACACTTTATTAGGAAAAAGAATCTATAGAAAAATATACACATTTCTTCTTCCAGAGATTCAAGATTTCAGAAAAGATTGATATAGGTTTTTAAAACTCTTTTTTCATCCTTTTCAAGTCTTTTTCTTATCCTTTCAGGTGTGTATACTTTTTTCTGATTTTTTTGAGAAATTTTGCCTACCTCAGTTTGATCCTGAATTTTTAGTTATATTAAAACTTCTGAATGATAATTGGTTAGAAATTTGGACTGGTTGATTTATACATAACAAGAAATGTAAACAAGATATATAACTTCCATGTGTTCTATCTCGTACAATAACAAACCTAATGATGCTATTGAATATAGTGAAAAGAACAAGGTGATGAAGTGTTCATTTTGTTAAAATGTGTTATGATGTTTTCACTTTCTTCTTAGACTGGTTTCTTTTTTCTTTAAGATCAAAAGAAGTCACATTCCAATCCAATAACAAGTTTTCTCTTTTGTTAATTATTTCGAGAAAGCATCAAGCAATAATTTCCTAAGGTATAAGTCTTGTTTCAAACAATAATTTCTTATAAGTATAAGACTTGTTATAAGTACCTTGAACATTCTTGGTTAGCAATGGAATAGTGGAAATTAAATGGTTTGTCCAATTGCAGATAATGATAAAGGATTTATTCTAATGGACTGAAGTTGATATTGAAAAATTTTTATTTATCAGAACAAACTCTTCAATTATCTTTTTATTTTCTCTTTTTTTTCTTAAAAATAAAAAAAATTTTATCTTTTAGAACCACAGGTTCGTGTAAGGATGACAGTTTGAATATAGACTGGTTAAAATTTTTCAAGGTATAGTTTTTGATACCTAGTTTTGAAAAAGAGCAATTTCTATTATTCTCTATGATCATATTTAGAGAGTTAAGATTTAGAAAATCTAAGATACTTAATATTATGCAATTATAGCTTAATGAACCTATTCTCTTATAATAAGATAGTTAGTAAATAGCTAAATCATGTGGACAACATGGTGGTCTTGGTATTAAGGATTCAAGGATTACATACAAATCTAAACTTATTGATAAGTGTTTTGCAAAATTGTATTAGTTTAGCTTTAGTATAGTATTTATATTGTATTACTGTTCTCCAAAATTGGATTAATAAATGCTTCTATTTGCAGTCTGATTAGAGGCAATATATATATATATATATATATATATTTCAATATTGAAGTAGGCTAATTATATTTTGACTTAAAAAAATGTGTTTATTATTTGTTATTATCTATACCTTATATTTTTTTATATTAAATAAAAACAAGAAAACTTATGTTTTTTATATTATATTCTTAATATAAGTCACAAGATCAACAAGATAAAAGGATAAACAAAACAAAAAAATTGGTTTTCCCCAAACACTTCCTTCTTACACATTTCCCGACCTTCGAAATCTTATATATTATACAGTCTACCTACCACGAAAACTTTTCACGCTTACATGATATTTCTTCGCAGGTATGTTTGCAGTTAAAGTCA
>CAJVPV010003763.1:0-10861 GCA_910591835.1 Acaulospora morrowiae | reverse complement strand
ATAATAAACTAAAATTATATTTAAATTTTTAAAATTTATTAATTTATTAAATTTTATATTATTTTAAAAAAAAAAGTATCACTAAATTTATGATAGGCCTCTATAGATTTACATAAAAATTATAATAGCATATAGAAATCACAATAGTTTAGTTCAAATCAAAATCAAAATCAATTTAATTTAAAAATTAGTCAATTTTAATTTTTTGTAAACCAATTTGAATTTAAAAACTAATTAGATTAATTTTTTATAAACAAAATTAATCTAATCTATTTATATAATTAATTTATATTAAGTTCGCATGTAATGCACTTCACCTCTAAAAAATAATAATAATAATAATAATTAATTTATATTAGATAAAATAAAATAATATACTTATAGTTCTGAAAATTGAAATTTAATAAACTTGCATAGATTCATATAAAATTTAAAATATTATTAACACTAGTCCAAATTAGATTATTCAGCTATTGAATTATTGCTAAATAAATTCAAATTTATTAATAAAAGTTTATACAAAGTTTTATTGTTTAGTTCATTTGATAATTAAAAAATACATAATAATTTGGCAAAAAAAAATATAATATTTGGCAAAAAAATATTTCTAGATAAAAAATATTCAACAATAAAGTTACAACATTCTATAATAAAAATTATAACATTCAGAATAAATTTTATTATTTAACTATAAAGTTGATAAATCATTTAGCATTATATACTTTGATAAAATCAAATTATATATTTTCAATAAAAAAATCGAATTTGTAATAATATTTAGCAAAATTTAATTAATATAATATCTAATTTCTTTTGTTTCAGAATACTTTTTTATAGTTTTTGTACTTTTTGCACTTTTTGTACTTCTTATAATTTTTTTATAATTTTCTTTTTTATTATTGCTTCCCAAATTTTTTTTATTTATATACTTTCTCCAGTTTGATGGTTTTCTTTCTCTGAATATATAAGTAATTCCTCATAATCAGATATTTTTTGTCTTTTATGTTTTTTTATCAATTGTTTATCTTTTTTACTTTGTTTTATTTCTTGCTTTTCATCCTCTGATTTACAAATCAAACTCAACAAGTTTTTTTATAAAATTATATTATAACAATAAGATTTATTATAGTTTTGTTTATAAATTAGTTAAAATAGTTGAATTAACTCTAAATACTTATCCAAATTTTCCAATAAATCTTTTAACTATAAAAATATTAGTAATGAATTTATTATTTAGCATAAAATTATTTATTAAAACATATCTCATTAGAACACCAACTATAGTCATATACATTTATTCTTTTCTTATTATCATTTTCTGCATCAGTTTCACTTTCTTCAGTTGAATAGACTTTTGGTTTTTTAATTATATTAATCAATTCTTTCTAATATCTTGTAATACTCTTGGATTTTTTGTCAATAAGTAACTGTACACTTTTTATTCTTTGTACTTTTTTCTTTATTATTTGATAAAAATTATACAACTAATATAATATTAATATTAATTAATTTTATTTCATTTATTTGACTATTTGCATGTAAACAATAATTGTTTGCATTTAGTCTTTTTGTTTATGCCTTTTGATATATTTTTCTTTGATAACAATGTAAAGTATCTAATCAATTATTTAACTGCTTTCATAATGAATTAAAATATAAAGTCATTAATTTTAATAATTCAGATATTAATTTGCTTACTATTTTTTTATTTGTATCACTTGAATAAACTTTGTCTATTCTTAGTTTAAGTTTTTTAGGAATAGTTTTTACTAAAACCTTCATTTTAGCTCGTTCTTTCTTTTTTTTTCATTAGAAACAGTTTCTAAAGGTTTGATCATTTCTATTACTTTGCACTTTTCAATATCTTTACCTTTTTCTTTAGACTGAATTCTTTAACTTTTTAATATATTCAGCATATTTTTAGAATCTGAAATTATATAATTAATTTCAGTTTCAATTACAAATTTGAATTAGTATTTAAGTTTGGATTGGTATTTAAATCTGAGTTGATATTTAGGTTCTGGTTAATTTTGAAATTTGGGTTAGTTTTGTAGTTTAGATATTACTTTTGTAGTTTCTACAATTACTATCAACTATAATGCTAATTTATGTGGTTTAAGTTGTTTATTTTCCTTTTTTAAATATTTAATATACTTCCTTTGCTGATTTGATTTATCAAAAAATATTCTATTTATATATTATATTGTAACTAATTGTGCTTCCAAATTGGCATTTGCTTTTTCTAATTTATTCACCTTCATACGTAACTATTCATTTTATAAATAAATTGACAAATTAATAAAAGTAGGCTTTATGATTCAAAATAGTTTAAATTATACTTTTTTCTATTTTCTCTTGAGTTCGAATTACAGACTTCAGTTCAGAAGTTGATACTTGTGCAACTTTAGTTGCCAAGCTTTCAAGTAATAAAAGAGATAGCCTTTTTCAAAGCAATTCAACTGCTATTACAGGAATTGAACCTTTGATACTAGGGGTTATTGCATGCTCTTCTAATATAACAGATAAAAATTAATGTTGGAATTGTAAAGAATGTTCTGAAGGTTATAAAGATAATGAATGTTGTAACTTTTTTCTATAAATATTTTTATTAAATGATTTTTTTTATTGTTTAGACATTTCAATAAAATTAATTTTGATTAAATTAATAAAGATATTTATATAAAATTTTATATATATTGTTTTATTATATAATTTGATATTTATTATATTATTATTTATATTATTTTGTATTATTAAAATTTTTTATTTGATATTTTTATATTAAAAATTTATTATTTGGTATTGTTATATTTAAATTTGTTTTGCTATATTTGTCATTTATTCTTATTAATAAAAAATTTGTTATATTATATTAAAATTTGTGTATTGTATTAAAGTTTGTCAACATTTGGCAATTTGGAGTCAAATAATAACTTTTTTTATTTTATGTTTAATATTTATTAATTGAAATAGCAAGGATGCATTTAATCTTAGCTTTACTTAGCAAAAGTTCAAAGTTATTTGCAACTGTAATAAATGCAAGGAATTATTTGTTGACCCACAAACAAAGTTTTTGCATATATATCAAAAAACAAAAACTAAAAACTTGGCAGATCAAAAATTTATTATTTAGCAATGAACTAAGAATATTTTATTAAATCGAATTATGGCTTTAAACAATAATTAACAAAATTCAATACCAAATGATATTAATGTTAAAAAAAACAAATCTAAATCTGAAATCGAAAATGACAAATCTGAATCTGAAGTTGATAATGAATTTAATGGCAGTTTTGATAACATGTTTGAAAATTATTTGTTTCCTGATTATAAAGTTCTATCACATTCTAATGAATTTGCTGATAGCTATTTTATATAAATTTTATTATAGATTCTAAACTTTAGAATAAGATTTAATTTGCTAGATATTGCAACAGAAACACTTATAAAATTCATAAAATTGATATTAATTAAAATATATAATAGTGAATTTGAACTTTTTTATAAATCATTATATATGGTCAAAAAATTACTTGAATTATTAAATCTATTCATTAATTTTGTAGCATGTCAAAAATATTACAAATTATATAAACAAGATAATATACATGTATTGATAATAAAGTACATTTATGTTGAATTTCTAAATTAAACAACTTAAAGAAGAATTTGCAATATTCCATTATCTATACAGTTCAAATTATTAAATGGAATCATTAACTAATCAAAATTAATTTTTCCTTTTGCAAGTATTTGGCAACAATTATTTCAGATGTATTAAAATTCAAATTTTGAATCTAATCTTTATTATTGAGTGAATTAATTAAACATTGATGAATTGTTATATGATATTTATGATGGCAATATTTAGAAAACTTTTAAGAATGAAAATTTTAGATTATTTTTTAGTAAAGAAACAACTGATTTATATTTAAAATTGGTATTGAATATTGACTGTTTTCAACCATATAATAACAAAATACATAGTACTGGTGTTATATATGTAGCTATTGCCAATTTGCCACATAATATATACTTTAAGCATAAAAATATGTTAATTCTTGACATATTATCAGGTTTCAGTAAATCAAACTTACACAAAATAAATCAATATCTTGTGCCAATTGTTAACAAATTAATATAACTATGACAAGAAATAATATTAAAATCAACTATTGAAAATAAGAAAAAAAGAATAATTCAGGTGGCTTTAATTTTAGTTTTATATGATATTTCTGTAGTATACAAAGTATGTGAACACATTTTAGCACTAGTATCTTGTCACTGTTATAAAAAAAAAAACTAATTATGTGAATAATCAATATAACTTTGATGACATAAAAAATATGAATGAATAATTTATATCAAGAAATTTGACAATACATATACAAAATGCTATCAAATGGAAGAATTGCAATGCAAATATGATACAAAAGTATTTTGTCAATAAAAATTTAGCTAGATGGTTAAAACTTGTTTATTTACTTTATTTTGATTCTATTCAATATTTGATCGTTGATCCAATGCATTGTCTTTTTTTAGATATTAATAAATAGTTTGTTAAATGAATATGAATTAAAAAAGAGATATTGACAAATAATATATTAGATAAAATACAAGCAACAATGAAAAATTTTCAAGTATTATCTGACATTGGTCAAATCCTAAAAAAAATAAACTGTAAAGAAGGCTTTTTAAACTTTACTGCTGATCAATAATGAAATTTTTTCATAATATATATGACTATTGTTTAATGAAAATATTTTTTAGAAATTGATCTCCAAATATTAATTAATTTTGTTAAAATATATCAAATATTAGTATACCGAATTGTAAGATAAGAATTATTAAACAAAGCTTATAAAAGACTAATAACAATGATTAAGTTAATTAAGCAAAAATATGATAAAGAAAAAACTATACTGAATCTTTATTTTTCTTTATATATATATAAATGCACATATGATTATAAGCCATTATATACTTTTTGTTATTTTTTATTTGAACAAATGAATAGTTTGTTAAATAGGTTTTTTTATAATTAATATTTGTAAAATAATGTTCTAACAAATTTTAAATTTAAGATTATTACCTAATAGCCATCAAAATATTAAGCCCAAACTAATGTGAAGATTGGTAAATGACCATCAAATTATTAATCTAACCATATCTTATTATAATAATATAAAACTTGAAATCAGATCAATTTTAGAATTGGATCAATTTTAGATAGACAAATTATATCAATTCTTAAACAATATATATAATATTCAACAGATAGTTATCAATGGATTCAAATTATTGCATCTAGAAAAATTAAATTTAATTGTATCTTCTGAAATCTTGAATTTATTGATCAAATATTATGAAGCTTCTTATGAAATCATGAACTTTCGAAAACCATTTATTGAAGATATTAATAATAATTCAATAATTGTTAAAATAGAGTCAATCAATATGGAAGATGTGATTCTATTATATCATCACAAAATATAAAAGGTTTATTTGTTTTAACCAATTTATAAATTATAATAGAAGTGTTAATTTATGCCTGGAACAAGTTCAATTTTTTCTCACTTATTTAATCAACTTATTAAATAATATAGCAAAATATAATTTGGCTTTTATTCAATAGTTTAAATCTGTTAATTTGACAAATATTAGATTTTATTTTGGATTTGAAAATTATACAAATATTGAACTATAGAGTACTGAATTTTATAAGATTTCAAATTAATAAGATTTTTGTAAATATTTAACTATTATTTCTTTAAATTACAAATACAATATATAAAATTTTGTCAAAATATATATAATTTAGCAAGATAATATAATTTGACAAGGTAATATAATTTGATAAATATATATATAAATTTGACAAGGTAATGTAATTTGACAAAGTAATATAATTTAGCAATATATATATTTGGCAAAATAATATACAGTATGGAAAGTTTAAAATTAGAATGCAAAAATTGATTATTATAGTGTAACCAATAACTGGAATCATGTGAAATTTTTATTGTAAGAAATCAAGAATATAAGCTTTATTATTTATTATTAAATATTTTTTTAATAAGGGATATGTTTTCCTTATTATTAATTACAAGTCTGTAACACTTACCTATAAAATTTATTAAATTATTTAAAATAAGCTTGGAATTTTTTGGTATTCCTTTAGCATAAATTGTTTTAAATTATTTAAATTATTTGACATATGTTTTTCAACATTATCTTAAATGATATTTCAAAGATTCTCAAGTGAATTCAGATTGGGACTACAAAAAAGCCATTCAATAATTATCAGAACTATGGTTCTGAAAATTGGAATCAAACAGAATCGCAGGAAATCGCATGAGGTTCAGAACACTATTAAAAATGATGATGGGATATACTTCACCTATTAAATTTAATATAAACTTGAGAATCGAATACAGAATCAAAAAGAATCATTAGAATTCTTAATCAGAATATTTTCAACAAGAAATGCCTTAGCAAGACAGCTTGTATGCTTCAAATTATTGTCTTGCTGAAAGTGCAATCCATGTTTTATCATCCTTTTAATCTCATGAATATGTTGATAAAAAATATTTATGTAAAATTTCACATTTATTATTTGCAAAAAGCAAAATAAACTTGTTTTTCCATTTTTACAAAATTTATTTTAAGCAAAAATTTTGATATGATCCTTGGGAACACAGTGAATAGATTATTTATCTTTCTTATTTCAATGTTCCACAGTGTTTTTAAAAAGTTGAAAAGTGATTTTATTAATGAATAAAGTCTTTTCTAATTATTGTTGAGATGTTTTTTTGTCCACTTTGCTTGTCTTTCCTTTTAAGTTGCAATGAGCATTGGAGTTGTAGTAGAAAGACTTTTTTGATATCCTAGTATGGCCAAATGATTTCCTATGGCTACATGTAATAATTTTATATTGAGTAGTTTATATAGTTTTATAGCCAATGTTCTTATTGAAAGGAAGGAATCTTAATGAATAAATTTTTCTAATATGCAAGAAACTTTAGATGTTATTTTTTGGAACCCAATAATTATTATGAGAATATTTTGTTGTATCAGTTTTTTTTAATCACTTTATATTGTCATAAACAGTTGAAAGAGTTACATTTATCCTTTTATAAATTTCCTTGGCATCCTGGATGTCCTTATTCCACAAAAATTCTATTGTTTAATACTGCAACTCCTTTTTACTAATCATTAGAAAAAAAATTATTTTATTACTAATAATAATTAAAATACTTAAAAATTCCAAACTACTAGTCTTAATTTAGAAGAGGTATAAGAACATGCATAAACAAGCTTAATTTGGATTAGCTGTATAATGTTTATTTTTACAAAAAATTTTTTGGTTTTCAACTTTCCATTTGTAATTTATTAAAGCAATATAATTTGTCAAAGTAATATAATTTGCAAAGTCAAAATATATATATATATTTGGTGCAAAAAATAAATTATTCATTTTACTGTTGAAATATTAACTTCTGACAAAATAAGGTTTAAAAAAAAGTATATCATTTATGGATCAATAAATTATACAACACTTTATAGCTGAAGATAAAAGTTATATAAATTTAATTGATTAGCTAATTATATACTTTTTTAACAAATAATTAACAAATAGTATTATATTAAATAAATCAATTTTGACTAATGTTATAATAAAAGTTCAATTAATCTTCTTGTATTATTTTCTTCTCCAAAAAATAAATTTATAAACAATAGACTTTATTAATTATAATTATTTAAGCTTTTTTTATTAATCCAAAATTAAACAGGTATGGTTATATTCAATGGCAATAGATTTTTAATTTCTTGTTCTTCTTTAATATATGAATATTTACTTTACAATTAGGTTCAATGAGTAAGATCATTTTTGTATAATGTAAGGGTGTAACAGCAAATCAGTTACTATAGATAACCATATCTCATGTAATTATAAGCAAAGTAAGTATAATATAAATAAGTAGGTAAGATATATTTGATTTGATCAAGTTCTTTTTTATTAATTTGTATACTTTTCTTTTATATATCTTTTTGTTTACAGTGGCTAAGGCAGCTATACTATAAAGAACAATAGTAAAACTCTGGTGAAGCTATATCTAACTTATATAATTCTTTTTTCTTTCTTTTCATAATGCCTGTCGAGATAATTAGTCATGTATAGTAGACATCATAAATATCTGGAATTTTGATCTAGTACATTTAAAGTTATATTACGCATTATTTTATAAAACAACAACCTATATAACATAAATTTTAATTAAAGTAAAAATATGTTTACATGATTTGTATTTAAAAAAAAATTTTTTTATAACTATTAAAAAAAAAATCGACGTAAATGCTATCTTTATTGAAGCTCGAAATGCAAAGAACAGTCGTAAGTCAGCTTTGGGCAAATAATGTCCAAAAACCTGCAGAAATAATTTGTGTAACAGGTTACCCAAAGTCCACAGTATATGATATAATCAATTGAATTAAAAAAAGATCTTTTGTTACACCACTTCCTATATCTGGAAGACTCCAATTCTTGCACCTCCACAACTTCGTTACCTTGGTCGGATTGTGCAGACCAATAAAGCTACTACTGTAGCTAAAATGGTCGAAAGACTTGTTCTCAAAAATCATCACCTGAAGGTTTCTGTTTGTACCGTTCAACATTTATTAAAACAAGCTTTTCAGTTTGTTATTTGTCATCTGGTTGCTATTCCTTTTCTTCAGCCTCATCACGTTGCCGCTTGTCTTGAATGGGCTCAAGATCATATTGACCATAATTGGCACCACACAATTTTTTCTGATGAAATAACCTTTCAGATGTTTAGAAATATACAGTTAGTAAGATACCATTGTGGGGAGTTGTGATCAGACCAAAGTATGGTGAAACATTCCTACAAAGTTCATACTTGGGGTGCATTTTTGGCACAAGGCCCAATCGCACTAATTTTATTTACAGAAAATTTTAATTCTACTAAATATCAAGAAATTTTTGAAATTCATTTTTTCTCTCAATTTTCTAGGTTTAGCTTGCTGCAGGTTTTATTTTCAACAGGATAATTTTTCTGTTTATAATTAAAAAAAAAACATGTTGTCTCCTTGAAGATCAAGGCATCCGAATTTTCGATTGGCCTATTTATTCACCTGACCTAAACCCAATCGAGAATTTATAGGCAATACTTAAGGACAAGGTTGAAAAAGAATAAAACTTACATCTAATAAAAAAAAAATCTTTCAAATAATATTTTTCAGCAAATTATCCATCAGGTGTAGGATGAATTAGATAAAGACCTATTTCTTACATTAGCGACATGTATGGAAAATCGTGTTTTAGAGGTGATTGATCGAGAGAGGGAAAGCTAGATAATTAAAAGAATTTTTTTTACTTACCATAAAAAATTCTGAATATTTATAATGCCTACTGTAATTAATGTTGTATCTTAACTTACTGTGACAATGTGAAAATATGGATATACTCATATTAATATAATGATATGATTTGAGTTCAAGGTTTTTGTATTGTGCCTGTTTTGTAATAATTATTGTTAATTGACATAATGGCATTAATGTTTACTACAAGTATGAGAATAAATAAATATTTTTATTGTAATAATCAAAATACTAGTCAAAAATTCGCAAATATTTTCAAATGATTTCTGGCCAAAACATATTATATCATCTTTATACATATAAATCAAATATTCATTTAAACTTTATACAGTACACAATATCCATTTGTGATGACCATAAAATATAGACATAAAAGTATTTTTCTCTAAATTCTATATCTTATTATTACAGATAGATTGTAGAGTCTAACAGTTGTCAGTATACATAATTGTTTTATCTTAATTGTGATGCTATTGTTTTATTATCTAAGGTATCACTATTGCTGTTAAGGGTATATTGCATCATTTTTGTATGCTCAAGTTTCAAGAGGATACTTTTAGTCACATTGGTTAAAAGTTCTTTTACTGGATTCTCTGTCCAAACCACCTTATCAATTATTATTATTATTATACAACATGCTAATTTTGCAAAAACCTCAAAGTATATTTTTATAAGTTTTCTTCTCAACTTACAGCTGAATATATTTATCAATTATTGCCATGGTACTATAATACTATATAATCTGAACATCTTATTGCCTGATACATGTGTTTTCCAAGTAATCACTGACATTATTCTTTCTTTTATGACTTATTTACTTATATTTTAACCATTCATGTATAACTTTTGTTTCATTAGGGTGTTATCATTGCATTGCAATATGTCATACTCAAGTTTCTAGATATTACTCTTGATTACATTCTCATATTTAATCAGGAGTTCTTTTATTGAATTTTCTGTCCAAACCATCTTGTAAATTTTTATTATTGTATAAAGTGCTAACTTTATAAAAATATCAGAATAGGTTTTTATAAACTTTCTTTTGAATCTTCAAGCAAATATTTCTATTAATTACTATCACAACTTGAAAATATTATGGAATCTAGAAGTTTTATCTTCCAGTATTCATATTCTCCAAGTGATCTTAAGTACTGTTTCTTTCTTGCTAATTTCTTTCTCATCTTTGTCATATGGTACTGTTGGCGTGAAAATCCGGCGAGTCTGTCGCTTGAGCGTGCCTCCCGTCATGTAACAATGGAGCATGTCTTCTACTCGAAAGAGGTGTGTGTATTTGGTCCGAGCCATTGGATAGCACTACAGATCAATCGGTAGATCCGGAAATCTAGGGGTTGCTACTCGTGTGGCAATTCCTCAAGTGTAGTGTATGTGGGTCAGGTAATAGGGCAAATGTTCAACAATGGAATCTAGGAGAATGTCAGAGTTGCGTAGTACCTATCTGGAA
>CAJVPV010003762.1:0-10861 GCA_910591835.1 Acaulospora morrowiae | reverse complement strand
TATTAATCATGTAACAAATCTTACTCTATTAATAAAGATCGTGAGAAATGCCTCACTTAACAGTAAAAAAAAAAAATAATATTTTTAATATAAAAAATATTTTTTTTTACTAGTCAGAATATGAGTTACATAATACAACTGTTTTACTAACAAAAAAAGTAACATATGATTTATCTTAAAACTAAATCAAAAAAACTAGAAAAAAAATAATAGTTAAGTTTATTAGATAAAAAAATTATGTTAGTGAATATATTAATTTAGAAAAGACAAATAAAAATTCTTTCCCATTCATATCACTTTTCTTAAAAATTTCCTTATAAGAAAACTTTTGAAAAAAGTCAACAAGAAGTTAAGTTTTCTTTAATAAAAACCATCAAAACATAACAACAATATCAGTAAAGATAAGTTTTTTCTACAGGTTAGTCTTTAAATACTCTGGGCCAGCAGACCAGCTTGCTCCAATACAAGAACTTTTCTCAAAATAGATAGAAAGAGCTTCTTTAGTATGTTTTAGCCACTCTAAATAGAAAATACTTACCCCTATACTGGCAGCTGGCTCTTTTAAAAAAAAAGAACTTGACATCTCAAAAAAGGAAGATGCCAAGAGGACAAAAAATTAGACAAGCCAGCAGAGAAACAACATGCATCCAAATAATCTCTATCTAAAAAGGCTTGTAAATGTATTGAATGCAACAAAAACTTTACTAGTCATAATGCATGAAAGAAACATTTCAATGTGATTCACAAACTGGGGTTCATGAAAATTGAAACACCATACAAAAAAGCAAAAAGAAAAGCAACTGCCCTTGACAGTACTGCATCTGTTACACAAATATTAGGCATCAAAAGAAAATTGAAAAAACACATTCTTGTGACTTGCAATGATATTGATGAATTAGAGGTCAATATATTAATCAAGGCAACTGGTAACAAATCCAGCAACTACTGGATTAATTTCCAGAACCATAATGGATTTGTGGATATTAATGATTATTCACTATTCAATGACTTTTTTGATTTAGGTGAATGGGAATATATAACAATTTTCAAACTATTCACAGGACTAATTAAAGATCTTCTTAAAAATAGTTTAAATTCAGCAATAAATAATGCCAGATTATATAAAAAATATAATACCATCCTAAAAAATAATGATTCACACTTTTAATTTTTCCAAATTTGACAAGAACAGGTTATTTAGCTGAAGTCTATAATTTTAATAAGGCCAAAATAAGAAAAATTAAATTAAAAGAGTAAAAATTTAACTAGTGAAATGCTGAAAAGCATAAGTTAATTTTTATGTAACAAATCATTGAGGCATTTTGGTAAAAGAAATAATTCATAAACTATACCAAAGTTCTTAAAAACTATTGATAAGTTAGAGTACATACAATAGTGTAATAAGCTAGATTACTTTCTAAAATTGTTCTAATGAAAACCAAGAGAGTATCATGTGTCTTTCTTAATCAGATTTGTAGTATAGTTTTCTTAAAATATAATTATTTTATATTTTACTTTGAAATTTTACTAGATGTACTATAAACTATTAGTCGTATCTCTATTACTGAAATAATATAGGCCAATCTTGTGATAATCACATATATGTTGTTAGCATAATAATTACATAGGTGGGAAAGAGGCATAACAGAACGGGGGATAAGGGTATGGGGTTAGGTACCAGGTCTGGTGTGGCGCAGGGTCAGATGCATCAGATTATGTATTAGTGGAAGGCTAAAAGTATATGAAAGCTTGTTATAAAACTTGCAGGATGCGACGATTGATTTGAGGATGCGTCACAAGTAATATAAATAGCTGTAGAGTAGAATTAAAATATAATAATTGACAATTGCTAAATAAAGAAGTCCCTGCTTAATTGAAATACTGAAACTTGTAATTTCACGTAACAGTTTAATTACAAACTTACCTTTCTTGTCTGAAGATTGTCGATCGTATAGTAGATCGACAGGGCCTAGGATCAAGTTAGGGTAAAAATAATTAAGGACACCATAAGACAAGGCTGCGGTATCCAAGAGTCAAGCAAGGGCCTGACAAGTCTATCCTATCATAAGGCAAGGTTCAGCCCCAGGTTAGCGACAGACTCGCCGGTAGTGATAACAATGTAAATATTTGATCTGATAAAGTAACATATATATATACTAATAAAAGACACAGAAACAAGAAGAATGCATTTTCTACAAGGAAAAAACAACCTAATTTGTATTTCAGTTCACAAAAGTATAACCAGTTCAAGAAAAACACCTATTAAAAAATGCTGCCAATAAAGCAGAATATTATCCAATAGTCTAAACAATATTCTTAAAGACAAATTCTTATATCACACCTTTCCTCTATTGTCACTTATATCAAATTATCACATAGCAATCAATAAAACAATTATCAAAAAATATCTCAGCTTAACTAAACAAACAATTGATGAACTAGTAACAATATGTCACAAAATAGGGAAACTCAAAAAAATCATTGTCTATACTGATAGATTAACCAAAAAATGGGATTTGGCTAGCATATTATCCAAGAACTAGATATAAGCTTCCAAAGAAAAATAAACAAATTTCTATCTTCTATAAGAGTAGAACTCGCAGCAATCTTAATCTTCCTTATAATAGCCCTTGTATACATGTTACTGAAATTCGTAGATCCTTAATGCAATTGATGTAATTATTTGATGCAATTAATTGAGTCACTATTAAAACATATAAATAATTGAGTCATGACACAATTATTTTTAAGAATTTTGGAAATTGAGTCAACAGCAAAATAATTTACACCACATGTATAAGCCCTTGCAAACAGTAAAATCATCATCTATAGTGATAGCCAAGCAGCCTTAAGAACAATTAACAAAGCACAAACAAACCTGGCCAAATTGGGAGTCTTGAAAAACAACAATATAATTAACTCTATAATTCATATTGTAAAAAGCCAAAAACTCATCATAACATGGAAAAAAATCAAAGTATACAGCAATAATAAACACAATGATAGAGCAGATTTGCTAGCAAAAGAAGCAATAATATCAAGTAAAGTATCTGAAATAGAATGCATACCTATTAGAAACAGCAAAATACAATAGACACAAGAATAGAATAGCAATATTCTCAACAACACAATTACATCAATAAAAAACCTCATCAGAACAAAATATATTCTCAACTGGAGAAATTTAGATTGCAACCTCACAACAACTGATAACAACTTCATACTAAACAATATTGCATAGAAAGAGTTACTAATTAACAGAGCACCATCAAAACTAACAATAAAATTAATCAACTGAGAATACCACACTAGCAGATCTTTTAGATTAAGATTCTGAAATCCAGAACTATCCACCAAGGACAAACTACACAAAAGAGCAGCAAACATCTATACAAATAATCAATGCCTTAACTGCCAACAAACAGAAACCAACATACATTGTATAATATGTGAAGGAAATAAAGTAGACATCTACAAAAGTGATAACAAATAATTAATAAGGGGATCAATAACAAAAACAATAAACTCTTAAAGCATAACTTAAATAAAGAACTTAACAAACAAGTAAAATACTGAATATAAGAAGTTAAAAACTACATAGCAAAAGGAGCCCTCACAACAAATATGATAAAAACTATTAAAAAACATATACTAGTAGAAAATTAAAAAGAAATTAATAAAAATATTGTTAATAGATTTTTTAACGAAATTCAAAAAAATAGAACTTTAGATGTAAAAACTTTGCACAAGGAAAAAAGAAACACAATATCACTGCTAATGACAAAAGACAATAGAAACCTATAAAAACAAAAAAGAACCCATACAAATCCTTTATCCTAGGAATCAATGAGATAATAAAACACACCAGCTACCATTGGATTAACTAGAACACAATCTTTGCATTAAAAACAAAATTTTTATAAGACAGATAGAGCCTTGAAAATTAGTCAAGTATATTGTTGGCCTGGAAAATGGCAAGTTAGTTGCTTCACTGGTCTAATGTTTGCATAACTAAGGTAAGTTGAGGTGCATAAAATTAATTTAGCCAGGACTTTTCATTATTAATAAGCTTTTCTCTTTTTTTCTGACACCAGCTCTTTTCTTGATAATCCTGGACTATGTCCTATAATGGTGATTACCCTTCTTTGTATGGTGTATACTTGAAAAGATAAGTTGTTAATTATAATATTTCTTATTTGACATTTCAATTTTTATTATTATTCCTTTTTTTTGATTTTCTATCTCTTGAACTAACTCGATCTGTTTCAACTCTCTATATACTACTGTTTACTTTATAATAGTATGGCTATTTATATTGTTGCTACTACTAGAAAAACAATTAAGTGAAAATAGATTATCAGGGCTAAAACAAACTATGTGTAAGTTATGTAAGCTTCAATGACTACATTTCCTATGCTGATTATTAATGCTACTTCACATTTCTAGGATACATGACATGATAGTCACGGTATATGACTATACCATGTGACTTTTATAGAGCTAACAATATATCAATACTTGGCAATAAGTCACATGATCGGAACATTCTTTAGTGAGTTTAATTAGGTAGATAAAGTAATAAATTTGTATAAAATAAATTTGTACATACTTATCTTATAATATTTAATAAACAAGGTATAAGCCATCCATTCAAAAAAAATATTAATTTAGAAAAAAAAATAATTATAACTAACAAAAAATTTTTATATTTTATTATAAAATAAATTAATTAATATTGTTTAAATTTATTTTTTATTTTTAAAAATATAAATAATATTAATTTGAATGAAATAATTAATTGAAAATATAATAGTTTAAACTGATACTTATAAATTTAAATTTAAAATAAAATAATTTAAGTTTTGATTTGGTTTATAAAAAAAGTAAATCTTATAGTTTTTAAATTAGATCAGTTTATAAAAGGTTAAAACTAATGGTTTTTAGATAAAATTAGTTTAAAAGAAATAAATTAAATCAGATTTAGTTATAACCAATTTAAACTGAACTATTGTGATTTCTAAATATATTAAATAACAAACTCTGTCACTAAAGCAGAATTATCCAACAAGTATCAATAATATAATTATAGACAAATTCCAATCAATAAAATTTTTACTGTATTACAACTCAAAAACAATTAAGTCAAACTTTACAAAAAAAACAATTAGCAAATATATAAATATATTATTAGCCGTTCTCAATAAATTAACAAGTATAAGATATAAGTTAAACAATATCAAAACAATTATAGCATATATAGATGAATTAATAAACATAAATTACAGAATAGATTTTGATTGGTATATATAACAAATATTTAACATATTTTTTTAAGAAACAATTAACATTTTTTATTATTAATTAGAGCAAAACTAGCAATTATTATAACATTTCTTCTAACAGTATTAATATACAACAAAATCACAATCTGTACAAATAATCAAGCTGCACTTAGGACAATTAACAAATCCCAAACAACTAATATATATCAAGAATATTCAAAAATAATAATCTAATCAATATTATTACACATATTATAGAAAAACAAAACCTCAATACCTTTATTAAAAAAGTCAAAGTGCATAATAATAATCTTAAAAATAACAAAGCAGACCAGCTAGCAAAAGATGTTACAAACAAATATATAATACTCAAAATTAACTTCAAATCAATTCTTAACAATTAAACAAAATGGTCTTTAGAATAAAACAAACAAATATTAGATAATACAATTACAGAAACAATTAAAAACTTGATTAAAATAAAATATATTCTTAGTTGAAGAATACTAAACCATAACCTAATAACAACAGATAAATTCTTTAAAAATCACAATAGGCAATACTAATCAAAACTATTACAATACCAGATCATTCAGATTCAAAATCTGAAACCTATAATTTCTATTGAAAAGCAATCTATACAAAAGATCTACAAAAACATATACTGATAATTATGGTTCCAAAAATGAAAATCAAACATATTCACCTTGAATCTCATAAGGTTTAAAACACTATTAAAAATGATGATGGGTTATAACCCACATATTAAATTCAATATAAATCTGAGAATTGAGAATTAAATTGTTAGAATTCTTACTGATAATTAATGTATACATGACAAATAAACTAAAACCAATACATATATAATAATGTGTAAACAATATAAAAAAAATATTTTTACAAAGCTTAAACAAAACATCAATAAAGAAGTAGACAAAAGAACAAAAAATAAATTAAACACAAGTTAGAGTTAGGAAATAAAATTAGAAAACAATAACAAACATGAATACAAGAAATTAAAAATTACATAACAAGAGAAGTATTTACTAATAATCTAACCAATACAATTAAGAAATATGTATAACAAAACACATAAAAAAATTATTGAGACAATTTACAACTCCTGCTGAATAAACTTCAAGAAAGATAAAATTCTAGATACATCAACTTTGCAAAATGAGAAAAAGAAATGACATAGATAAAAAAGACAAAAATATATATATAATCAATAAAAAAATTCTCAAAAAAACAAAACATACATCTTAGGGTTCAACATATTAATCAAATATGCTATGAAAGATAAACTTCTAGATATATCAACTTTGCAAAATGAGAAAAAGAAATGACATAGATAAAAAAGACAAAAATATATATATAACCAATAAAAAAATACTCAAAAAAAACAAAACATACATTTTAGGGATCAACTCATTAATCAAATATGCTATACAGTATTGACTTAACTGGAACACAATATATATACATAAAACAAATTTTTTAGGAACAAATAGAGCCTTGGAAAATTAGTTAAATATATGCCAGACTTTGTAATAAGCTGTGTGACAGAACAAGTTTTTTAGTAAGTTTAATTATATAGACAGAGGGATAAATTTGTATAAAATAAATTTGTATATACTTATCTTATAAAATCTAATAAATAAGGTGTAAACCACCCATTAAAAAAAATCATGATTTGTTATAATATCTATTTACTACAATATTATTGATCTATTTTCTATTACTACTGATCAGGCATAATGTTAAATTAGTAAATTCTTTAAATATATTTTCACTATTACATTATATAGTTAAGATAAGATAATTCTCCAATATTTTGTTGCAAAAATAAGCATAGTCATTCTGTAGACTCTTTGGTTAAGATACACATGATATACTTATCTTTGCTTTTGAATGAGAGGAAGTGGGATTTGATAGGTACTGTATATTTACTCAAGGTATGCATGACATTTTTATTTTGGTTGTTTTTGAATATTTTTGATTGTTTTCGGTAGAAATGATTTTTGTAACTACTTGATTTATAATATTCTGAAATTAAGTATTAGCAAGGCTGAAGATTATATGAGGCTTCTTAATTAGACCAATTACGACCCCTTTTTCACTAAATGTCTTAAAAATTTTTTCTCTCTACACGTTTTAAGCCGCAAGGAAACAGGTGAAACGTCAGGTAGATGTAGCATTTTTTTGTATATCCACGATTTTACTGTTTTTTCTTTAACCTTACTTTCATTTATAATATCAAGTACTTTGCGTTCGATTTCAAGAGAATAATTATAACAACGTAAATTTTCTTTCTGAACTGTTTTTGTTACTTTTTCAAAAAAGCAAGCCAAGCTTAGTGCAAACTCTGGAATCAAAATTTTCAGAATTTTGTTATCACAAGAATCATTAATTTTGACACGAATGTACTACTGGCTTGCATCGATATCCTTCCCGTCTTTAAATATTTTATAATCGCCACAGGATCATAACTATTGTATCAAGCCTTAGTTCACAACTTTGTTCTTGTCAAGATTGATAAAGCCATCAAAAGAATCATGATACCCATCATCAGGATCAATTTGTATTAGCTCAGAAGCTTTTGACAAAACTTTTTTCGGCCAATTCCAAAGGAATAGGTATTAACGGAATCGACGTTGTCAAAGAGGCATTATGCGTTTCTTGATCTCAAAGCTTTTTCTCCCTGATCGTTTTTTTTTATCTCATTACTAATCTTTTTTTTATGTTTAAATCTAGGAATTCGACAATATCCTTATCTTTCAATGATATAGGCTATGGCAGGAGTTGTATTTGCTATTGGTTTGAAGCTGCACAGTAGATTATGGTAATATTATTGGTAATGGTAAACTGATGGTGATCATAAATACTGTTGTTGTCGTCACCGGTGAGTCTGTCGCTAAAACGGCGCACTCTTCGTGTGACGATAACCTGAACGCTTGTGTTTCGGCACTAAATAAGGTAAGGCTTTAACTCCGAGACGGATTACGATTTGACCGACTTTCGCACTTGCTAGTCTCTTCTTGACCGTCGCTCTCTCTTTAGGCGCGTCTCAAGACTACAAGTGGCTCTCTTTACGGGACCAAAAGGTAACTCGGCTTCTTTTCTTCTTAAAGACGTTTACTTTAATGTAGTGGAGAGAAACTAGTGTATATTGTTTATTGTGCAAAGCGAAATAGCATTTATTTAATAAAGCGCTAGTGTGCAAAAACAAAGAAACGTTCTCCAACGAAAACTCTAAATCTCCGTTCTAGAACTTGTTTTACCAATGCTACCTAAACTATCCTATTTATATGCCTTGTGGACGCGTCCATCTCATTACATGCTATTACTAACTATTACATCATTCCACCATCAATGTTACCATTATTGCGCGACGCACCACAATGTCGCAATCCCATCCCTATTGTTCCCACAACACTGTATAGACTATTTGTACACAGTTCCTTTTATAGAAAGTTGACCGTAAATACAAGTTTTGTTTTATATGGCCATACAGTCTCGTCGTTGTACTCAGGGAGGTTTCACGGTGTTTGAATTTATAGTTATTACTTAAAATTGGTTTTATTATTATTATTTTTTTTTGAACGTCAATGTATACGGATAATTATTTTTGAAGGTGACAAAAATGCTAGATATGATTTTTTTGGATCCAGCCTTTAAACAATACATATGTAATATAAATTTTCGGATCACACTAGAAAATTTCCGGTTCACCTTCGAAAATAATTACCCATATTAGTCGTCTCTAGTCATTATATACAGTATACATATGTTTTTTGAAAGCACTATAAGCTTTTTATCATTGAATTTTGGCTTTGAGTTCATGGAGATCAAAGTAGGATTAAAACTCAATTAATAAGATTCTTTCGCGGTTTGGTCGTAATGGCTTTATGTTTATTGATCTTCTTAGATAAACACGAATCCTTGACGCATGATGATTTTGTTTTTTTAAGTAGAATTTTCTTTGACTTTTGGAAAAAAAAAAAATACGTGAACGCTAAAAAAAGTAGTTATTGTTTTCTTTCGAGTATATTTTGTCAAAAAGCAGTACATAGTGTAACGGTGATCGGCGAGTCGGTCGCTAATGGAAACTTAGTTTCGCGCAACGATGGTGTTTTATTTATGGTCAGGCGGAATTGATGTTGGCCAAAAAACTTTTCTAACTGGACTTGATTGTTTTTTATTTATTCGATTTCTTCTTTCTTTCATACATTCTCGCACACTTATTACATAATAAAAACGATAAATACAAATTAAGAAAAACTAAAAAATCTCATGACGAAGCAATTGTTATTTGATTTTCACACCACTCTTGTTACATAATTCTATGGTTCGATCCCATAGTGCCATGATCGATCCTTGCACGATCCGGTCACGTGATAATGATTGTATCGCGGCTATACTCCCTTCCTTCTAACATATCCCTTTCCTCAGGCTCGCGCTAGTTTCTATCACGCTCATTGTGCTTGATACCGCTGTTTTCTTCCCAATATTGTGGGGAACCCAGAATTCAGTGTGAGGCGCGTTACCTTTTTCTCGTGTTACAATGGTTAATAAATTGTGAAAGGATATGGAAAATGTGTATATTTATAATACATATCGAGTGTTAAACTTGTTTAATCGAGCTTGTACAGTATATAATGTCATCTTGTAAGAGGAAGGAATTAGATCATTTACTTTAATTTGTTTTGATTTATTATTTTTTTTATCTGCACTTTTTACATCCAAATAAATAGGCAATGAATAATGGCCCTGACTACATTATTGAACTTTTATCATTTTTTTTGACCGAGTTATTTATTCGATTTTCTTTGCATTACTACTATAGCATAAATAATGTGCTATTTTTTATTTATAAAATGCACATTAAAAAGAAAGAAAAGAGAAAGTTAAAAATAAATTAGTTTAAGAAATAGTATAATAAAATCAATCGTAATTAATTAAATGATATTATAAAAAAAAACAATTATAAAAAGTATAGGGAGATAATAAAATATATCTGTCTACATTCCAGATTTATCGCACCAATATTTTGCCTTCTCGTTTTTCGTGGTTCCAATCCCATTACGATAACAAATTCCAATACTTTTTTGTCCTGCACGACTTCCACCTTCAGCAGATTTCAGATACCATTGAAATGCCTTTTCGTTGTCTTGAGTGGTTCCAATTCCATTTTTATAACAATATCCAAGATTATTTTGTGCATTGGTATTTCCACCTACAGCAGATTTCTGGTACCACTGATATGCTTTTACATTATCTTGAGCAGTTCCAATTCCATTGAGATAACAATATCCAAGATTACATTGTCCACCGACATTTCCACCTTCAGCAGATTTCTGGAACCACTGAAATGCTTTTTCATTGTCTTGAGCGGTTCCTATTCCCTTTTCATAACAATATCCAAGATTACTTTGTCCACCGGTATTTCCACCTTCAGCAGATTTCTGGTACCACTGAAATGCTTTTACATTGTCTTGAGCAGTTCCAATTCCATTACTATGACAATATCCAAGATTACATTGTCCATCGGTATTTCCACCTTCAGCAGATTTCTGGAA
>CAJVPV010003761.1:0-10864 GCA_910591835.1 Acaulospora morrowiae | reverse complement strand
ACTGCACTATCTGTAAGGAAAGAGCTGAAGACCATCATACCCATACCTTCTGCAACTGGTGTAAGAAATTATCTGATTGAAACAGATATCCTTTCAAAGATGAATGTGCCTGTAAAAGAAAACAAAGAGCAGATGATGTCCAATCAATAATAACTCAATCCACTTAAATCATTCTAGATGAAATTTGCCCATGATCTTTTCCAAAAAAAATTTCAACATTAACTTCATGATTATAACTTCCATCAAATTCCAAGAACAAGATTAAGTAATAAAAAATTTGAAAAACAAATCCAACTGTCTGATGATTACTGGTAGTTACCAAAACTTGAACAACTTTTCAAATGATATAGAAAAGTATTCAATAATTATTCTGAAAACTATTTTTGCAATTCAGTTTGGTGGACAAATGCCAATCTTGTCACCTACTATTAAAACCTTCTTGAAGAAACAATAAAAAAAATCTGACATAAAACAGAATCCAGACCAGGTAGTCAATGTTCTGGCAACTGAACTTCAACATGGAAACACAACAATATTATCAATTGAAAAACTATATTCTTAACAACAAACTACTAGCAAATATAGATAACAATCAACAAAAACGTTTACAATCACAAAGCAAATTTTTCTAAGTCAAAAACAATCAACTTTACAAAAAGACAAAAGAAGAAAAATCTGAAACCAATTACTCAAAGTCATCCAAAGACATGAAATCGAAGCAATACTTTATTTGATGTACAATCATCCTACTGGTGCATATTTAGAAATTGACAAAAACTTTGAGAAAATTTATGATCAATACTACTAGATGCAGATGCTTAAGTAATCCAGTCCTCCACTTGCACCAAACTCAGCACAAGTATTACTGAACCCTTGAATGAAAAAGAAAACCTGAAGAAACTAGAGAAACAAGCGAAAGATGCAGTGTAATAGAAGTGGCCCACAGAGTGCTTTCTGTTCATTACAGCCAGTCCACAAAGCATACTTAGTGACTACTGCATCTTTTACAATGAATTCACAAATTTTGAAAAAGAAGATGCAAGAAAAACAAAATAAAAGCAAATCTCTAGTTAAATAAAAAAGAAGAAAAAGACCTGTCAAAGGGAGCAGGTGCTGGATTTTCCAGTAGGAGAAGAAGACCCTCCAGACGAGATATTTTGTTTCTCAAGTTCAAGTTCTTCAACTCACTCTCTATTGAGATTGTGAAGGGAGCATGCATTCCGAAGTATCTTTAATTCTCTTCTTAATCTTTCTACTTCTGATTCCAAAGTTCTGAATCTAGTTCCTTAATGAACTAGTACCCCAAGACCTTGACCCTTTCTTGAAACAAAACAATTGTCTCCCAGAATGAATCCTTGAGATCAGAATGAGTTAGGTGAGCATTTTTTGACAAATGATTTTCTCTTGACATTTTTAGAAATATTATGGATTGAAGATTATCTGTCAAACAATTTCAAGAAGACTATAAGTACACAACATGGTGGAACCTCAAAAATACTCACAAAAATTTATAAAAAGAACAGCTGCACCAAACAATATGTTCCTTTTTCAAATTTGAACATTTCCAACATGCAACTAATAATCCTATGGCTGCTTATACTATTTGGTTGAAGATCTTCTGCAAAACACTCCTGAAGATGTAGATGTTGCACTAGCCCTTTATAATCTTCTGCAAATTATTGAAATACAACTTTTGAACATCTATCAGAAATTACAAAAGACATCTTGAAGAAGAAACAGGATCATAACTCTTGTGTATTCTTACTATCTTGAAGAATTATTGGAAACAACTCCCAGCTGAACACAAAGATTTTACCTAAATTCACAAATCACCAGATATTATTCTTCAACTTCCATACACACATATTATTTTTTTAGTAAAATTAAAATCCATCAAATTTATAGAATCTGATCCACTACTCTTCACCTAATTAGACAATTGTTCCACTCTGATTTTATTACTCTAACACAAGATTAAATTCGTAGAACTCATAAATTAGTGGAGGAGAATTGTTATATTTGATTTTCTCCCAAGATTTTTATTACCCTTAGTCTGATTTTCACTAGCATTGATCCTTGAAATGTTAACTGTTCTAGAATAGTTTTGTATTACAGATCTGTTGCTACACCTTTGGCATATATTATATCTATTGCACCTTTATCATTTCTAGAATATTTCTATTTTATTTTATCTTTACTTTCTATAGTATCTTTGCCAAAGTATTTATCTATATAAATGCTACTATAGTTGAATATTCTAATAAAGATAGTATCTATATCTTAGCTTATATTTTTACCATAGCATATATTTATCCTATACGAAAATATTATAACTTAGACATGTATATAAAGGCTCCAATTTCACCTAGGAATTGGCAGGCTTGAACTTATATTTTTATCAAATAAATATTTTGACCTTTACAAAACAAATCATTATTGCCTCCTTCGCCTGACCTTATACACTTCAGAATTGTACTAATTTATATACCTCTAGGAACTTTAGTATATCATATTGGTACTATTTATTTAAAATGTTTTCCTGCTACTAGTTTTCTATTTTTATCTTTCTCCTGAGATAGAAATAACATATAACAGTATGCACCATCTAGAAAAAGATAATTGCTACTATAGGATATAGCCTGGAATTATCAAGAGAAGAGCTGGTGCCAGAAAAGAAGAGAAAAGCTTATTAATAAGAAGAAAACCTTGATCAAATCAATCTTACACACCTCAACTTACCTTTCATAACATTAACTTTGGACTGGACAAGTGACTGACTCACTGTTTTCCAGCCCAACAATACATTTAAAGCTTGCAGCCCAAATTGAAGATTTTTTCACCAAAGTTAAAAGAAAGAACAAGTCATACTACAAGCCTGATACTTCTAAGTTGCTACTAGCATATATACTACAAAGAAATATAAGAACTTGTTTCAAGTATGGTTAAATAGAACATATTGCCTGTAATTGTTTATTTGAAAGATCTATATTCACCTAGCAATATTACCAACAAAATTAATATATCAAGAAAAATAAATATGTAAACTATCTTATAATCAAAGATACTTCTAATAAAGAAACATTCAGTAAAGAAAAAAAACTTGTATATGTGGAACAGAAAGCCAGACCCCAATTCTATACTACCAATTGAAAGGAACAGAAAGAAAAATCAAATAATCAGAGTTAGCCAAAGAATTTAACCTGTTATTAAAGAAGAATACTACTTAATCGATGGAAGTAGAAGATCTATTTGTCCATTATCAATCTCTTTCAATACAACCTACCTCATCAAAGACAAAAAAGTCAAAAATGAAATTCCAACTATCTGTGGTTGATAAGCTTATATGATATGATGTTTCTGAAGATATTCACTGTAAACAAATGCTTTATATTCTAATGAATAAAAGAATCTTGTCAAGATACTCAAGAGATTAAAGAAAACAGTTGAAACCAATTATATTCAATAAGAAAATGACTCAAGATAAATATCATCAGTTAAATACTATATTAGAATTAAAAAAAATCCTATAATTGCTATTCTTAATTCAGAAGCTGCTATCAGTATCATCACAAACAAACTGAGGCATAAGTTAGAATTGGAACCAGATACTCTATTCAAAATTATTGTGGTCACTGCTAATGGAAACAAAGTCCATGCATTGGATTAGATTACCAAAGCCCAAATCTTTATTCAAGATTCAATCATTCCAATCAAGCTTCAAGTTATTAAATCTCAAGAAAAAACTCTTTTTTTAGGAATTTATTGATTTCAAAAGATAAGAGCCAAGTGAAATTTTGATTCTCAAACCTTATAGATTTAACATTGTTGAGCTGAAAAATGGTGAGTCAGTCGCTCACCGGTTCAAAGGTAGGGTTATTAAAAGTACGTTGAGGCATGTAAGATTGATTTAGCCAGGGCTTTCGTTATTAACAAGCTTTTCCATCTTCTTTCCCGACACTAGCTCTTCTCTTAATAATCCCGGACTATGTCCTATAGCAACGATTATTCTTTTCTAGATGGTGCGTACTTAAAAAGATAAGTTGTTAATTACAATATTTTTTTTCTGGCATTTCAATTTTACTAATCGCTGTGTTTATTAATTGCTTTATTGTTTTATCTCTATTTCTCTATACATTATCTATTGTTCACTTTACAATTATATGGTTATTTATATTATTGCTACTACTAGAAAAACAATCAAGGGAAAATAGACTATCAGGGCTAAAACAAACTATAGATAAGTTATGTAAGCTTCAATGACTACATTTTCTATACTGATTATTAATACTACTTCACATTTCCAGAGTATGTAACTATACCATGTGACTTTTATAGGGCTAACAATATCAAAACAAAACTGTCAAAATTGCAATTATTCACTTTACTGATGAAACATCTCAGTACATTATGGATTCAGAAATTAGTAATAATGAACTTAAAGAAATTGAGTATAATGAAGAAGATTCAGAAGAACAAGAGATCTACTACTTTGACTATGCTAAAAAAGATGAGAAGCATAAAGAAAGTAAAGAACTTATAGTCCAAATTGAAGAAAATCCAGTGATTAGCCTTTCTAATTACATGATTAATCAAGAAACAATATCTGAAATTAATCTGATAACTGATGAACAATAAAAAAGAAAATAAGGATGTGTTTGTAAAACATATCTCTAAAGAAGGACAAACTCAAGATCTAGGAAGAACCATTGTGATTACACACCTCATCAATACAGAAAATGCAAAATCTATTAAGCAATGTGTATATAAAACATCACCAGATCAACAAGACTTTATCAAGAGTAAAATTGGTAAAATGTTAAAAAAAGAAATCATCAGTTCTATTTCTAGCTCTTGGGCATATTCAATTGTAATTGTACCAAAGAAAAATAATAAGAAATGATTTTGTGTTGATTTTCAAAAATCAAATGAAGTTATAGAAAAGGATATTTACACTCTTTCAGTAGTTGATGACCTTATAGACTCTTTTCAAGATGCCAAATGGTTTACCTGTTTTGATTTAGCAAGTGGATACTGGCAAGTAGCCATGAGTAATAAAGATAAAAAAAAAACTACTTTTATCACAAGATATGGACTCTATGAGTTTAATGTTATACCTTTTAAATTGTGCAATGCTCGTACTACTTTTCAACATCTCATGAATGAACTTTTTAGACAATACAAAAGAAATTTTGTTGAAATATACTTGAATAACATTACTATTGTAACAGGGAGAAATGGGATGCAACTGTAGTCATGTGATCAATAGTCACGACAATGGTAAGTCAGCTGTAATAATTAGGTAATAAAGAGTAACGAAAGAAATTGACGAGAGAAATTATGTAAGATAGCCTAAGCCCTGTCATTGTACTATAGCTTATTATTCTGTACCCAAGCCACCATAGCCAAATGTAAAGTATAAATAACATGTAAAGTATAGAGGAGTAGTGGAGGGACATGATAGTGAAGAAGTGAACAAGTGAGAAAATTAATAAAGACTCGGTCAAATACAAACACCCCTAAAATCACCCTTTCATTCATTTACCCAGTAACAGTTATGCGAATCTCTGCTAGAGTTAGCGACTGACTCGCCGTTACACTGTTACACTATCTTTTCCAAAATACTTCAGAATCACTGTAATCATGTAAATATGCTCATGTTACAACTCGTCTCCTTGAAACTAATCATCTTGATATTTTTGAATGGTCTGCATATTTCCCCAACTTAAACCCTATTGAAAATATGTGGGTATATTAAAAAAAAATGTTAATAAAATGCTAAATAAAAAAAAATTACAGTGAACAAATTTCAAATTAATATTAAAAGGAAATAGGTATACTTCAATCAAAGTTATGTTTAGATTAGTTGACAACATGAAAAACCGACTTCAACAAGTGATTGAATAAGACAGGAAAAAGGTTGACTACTAAAATTATATATATATATTATTTTATAATCAATCATATCTTTTATCAAAGTATTATTCAGATAGATTGAAAGTTACGAATTTTTTATATATAATAAAAAAATTCCGAATCTTTTTCGCGCCTACTGTAGTTTTCCTGTAATGAATATCCCTGTTCATGTATTTCTTGTTAACAAAATAATTAATGATTTTTTTAATTATATTATTTTATTAATATTAAATTATTTAAATTATTATTTGATTTAAATATTCATATATTAAATAATGATAAGAATACAAAGAGTAATTTTTATGTCCTAACTGTATAATAAATAAAATAAAATTATATACAGTATGTATTGATATATTGTATAAATACGGGAATAAAGAAAAAAAAGCAGAGAAAGGTAATGGATTGGGGTGATACAGAGAGAGAAAGTATAACGAGAGAAAAAAAATAGTAACAATAAATTTACAATAACAATAGATAATAAATGCATATTTATTAGTTCAATGAATCAATAGCCGTGTTAATATAAAAGGTATGCGTGCACTTTCGAAATCTAAATTTCAGATTCTTCAAGCCAATATTTTGCTTTCTTATTATCGTTAATGGTTCCGATTCCATCACGATAACAAATTCCAACTTGGTATTGTCCACTAGCGTTTCCACCTTTAGCAGATTTCAGGTACCACTGAAATGCCTTTTCGTAATCTTGAATGGTTCCAATACCATGTTGATAACAATATCCAAGATTAATTTGTCCAGTAGTATTTCCACCTTCAGCAGATTTAAAGAACCACTGAAATGCCTTTTCGTAGTCTCGATTGGTTCCAATTCCTTTGCGATAACAATATCCAAGATTAAATTGACCTTCAATACTTCCACCTTCAGCAGATTTTAGATACCACTCAAATGTTTTTTTGTAATCTTGAGTGGTACCCACTCCATCGCGATAACAAATTCCAACTTGACATTGTCCATTGGCGTTTCCACCTTCAGCTGATTTTAAGAACCACTGAAATGCTTTTTCGTAGTCTAGAGTAATTCCAATTCCCTTGCGATAACAATCTCCAAGAAAATACTGTCCGGCATTGTTTCTACTTTTAGCAGATTTTAGGTACCATTGAAATGCTTTTTCATGGTCTCGAGTAGTCCCAATTCCATCGCGATAACAATGTCCAAGATTAGCTTGTCCAGTAGTATTTCCATCTTTAGCAGACATTAGATACCACTGAAACGCTTTCTTGTAGTCGCGAGTGATTCCAATTCCATGTTGATAACAATGTCCAAGATTATTTTGTCCAGCGACGTTTCCACCTTCAATAGATTTCACAAACCATTGGAATGCTTTTGTGTAGTCCTGAATGATTCCAATTCCATGTTTATAGCATTGTCCAAGATTATTTTGTCCAGCAGCGTTTCCACCTTCAGCAGATCTTAGATACCACTGAAACGCTTTCTCGTAGTCGCGAGTGGTTCCAATTCCATATTGATAACAATGTCCAAGATTATTTTGTCCAGCGAAGTTTTCACCTTCAGCAGATTTTAGGTACCATTGAAATACTTTTTCATAAATTTGAGTCGTTCCAATTCCATATTGATAACAATAGCCAAGATCATATAGTCCATCGGTACTTTCCCCTTCAATAGATTTCAGATACCACTGAAATGCCTTTTCGTAGTCTTGAATGGTTCCAATACCATGTTGATAACAAGATCCAATATTAATTTGTTCAATAGTATTTTCGCCTTCGGCAGATTTCAAGAACCATTGAAATGCTTTTTCGTTGTCTTTAATGGTTCCAATTCCTAATTGATAAAAAAATCCGAGAATCACTGAATTTTGAGGGGTTTCTTGGAAATTAAGTAATAAATTAAAGATTTGTTCCGGTGTCGTTTGGTTGATCTTAATAAGCGCGTCAATACAAGTTATTAGCTCCGAAGGAGTACTAAGCTCTTCATTTATTTGATAGGCGATGCATTTGTATAATTCATTTAACGTGTTAAGTTCAAATTCCTTAACAAAATTGCTCTTTATCTTAAGATTTTCAATGCTACCACTAAGACTTTCATCAAGTTGAAGTTCATCCGAAGTATCGGATTTAATTAATGTATCTAATGAGTCAAGTAACTCTTTAACTTGAATAATTTCAGGCCTCTTGTCTGGATTTTCATCCCAACAGGCTAATAAATTATAAAATAAAACTAACCTTAATAATGTGCAAAAACATATATACATTGATTCATTATTTTTTTAATAAGCTAACCTTCATAAATATCGATATATTTTTTAGGTGTCCCTTCTATCCTCGACTCTCTAAGGCCCTCCGAAATATGAAGCATTAAAGTCACGTCGTATTCACTCGAATCAAAGGGTGTGCATCCGCTTGTGAGCTCCCAAAGTAAAACGCCTAAGCTGTAAATATCTGATTTCTTTGTTTTCCTAGGATAAGAACCCTTTTTTGTTATTTTAAAACATTGAGGATCAATGTATGGTATAACTCCAAATGGTGAATTGATAGTTTGTGTATTTGACGCATCTCTTAATTTCTTAGATAACCCAAAATCAGCAATTTTTATGTTGCCGTGACGTGTAAGAATATTTCCTGAATGCTAAAAATAAAACCATTTAAAAAATATTCTTAATATCAAATATAAACTTCAAATTAATTACCAAATCCCTATGAATAATGTCTCTTTCGTGTAAGTATATGATCGCGCTTGTAATTTGTTTAGCCATACGTAATTTTTCATTCCAGTCTAATAATTTAAAATTCTCTTTAAGGTATTGACGTAAATTTCCATCTGCATATTCAATAATCAAAAGATATTCTGTTTTTTGCGGATCTGTATAATGACCTATTGGTTATATTACATATACAGTATATGTACGCACTTAAATTTATTACATACGTTACCTTTCTTAGAAATCCCATAAAGTCGTAAAATGTTCTCATCAAAGTCAACATCTTGATGTAACTTAAGCTACTCAGAATAATTTATGTTAGATATTATTTTATAACTATAGTAATTCATTCATACTTATAAAATAGATACCTCGTTGAGAAATACATTGGCTGTGATTTCATCAAAAATTTCAACCTTTTTAATTGCTACTATTCTTTTAATACTTTTTAAAAAAGCTTTATATACTTTTCCAAAGCTACCTCTTCCTATAGTTTCAATGCTCTCAAAATCACTATATTCGAACTTCCTTAATGACAAATAGTTTATAGATTTTTCGAGCTCTTCAACCCATCCATTTTTCGATTGTAAATTTTTTGATAATGACATTAGAAAACGTTCCAAAAATGCATGACTTGTAACCAAAATATTTATGTAGTTCTCATTTGTTGCACAGAAAGTTACAGCTGAATCTTTTCAAAAATGGAGTTACTTAATTCTCTAATGCACGGTATCAAGTTTAAATAAACTATACTATATACAGTATAATTAATTACTTTATTAGTAAGGATATTTATTTCGAGATTAACATTTGTTCGCATATACGTGATAAATGCCGATCATTTCAATCAGCTTATTACGTATACAGTACATACCTTTTGTAGCTTCTTAAATAGTGGAACATAAACATTTATCCGATTCATCTGGGCTCATCCTCACTATACAGTAGTCAAGTTACTTAACAAAATCTAGTGTTA
Source organism: Acaulospora morrowiae (assembly GCA_910591835.1). NCBI lineage: Eukaryota > Fungi > Glomeromycota > Glomeromycetes > Diversisporales > Acaulosporaceae > Acaulospora > Acaulospora morrowiae. The sequence continues at coordinate 1,295 of CAJVPV010003761.1, read as the reverse complement.
TAATAGTTCAGGTCAGGACTTTATGAATAATGGGTCTTGACCTAACCCACAATACTGGGCCAAATGTTATAACCGGCCAGGTAAGAACTGCAAGGACCGTGTCCCGATTTTTCTACTACTGATTACATAGTTTAAATTAGATCAATCGATCATAAGGATAAGTACATGCTTTTCACAATGATGTAATAAAATTAAAATCGATCAAAAATAATAAGCTTTTCAAATCCTAAATTTAATTTTTTTACAAAAATAAAATAAAATTTGACAATTGTGTGTGATGATAGTACCATTAGTAGCTTTTCTAATGAGCTAGATGAAGAAGAAACAGAAGTGATCTTTATATAACTCTATTAAAAGGCAGTATACATAATATAAACTACATTTTCTCGCTTAGAATGAGTTCTTGCAGAGAACCTCTTACACAATTAACCCACTTATGGGGCGTTTCGCAAGGACGAATGATAGACAAATAGTTATCAGTTTGAGGTCGAAAGTTATAAACATGTTCCATATCATACCCGAGGCGGATATTAATAGTTTAGTTACAGTTTTATTAAAACCTGTCTAAAATGATTTGACCATATCGTCGGGCATATTTATTAGCAATTTAGTAATTTATAGCAATTTCAGAGTTTTATAGTGTTTTTAGCGATTCTTTAGTAACTTATTCTAGAGAATATCCCATTAAAATATGTACCACAGTGCATGGGATCCATACTAGTTCTCGTCACTAGATTTCTGGATTATGGGTAGATCGGCTAACCAAATCCCGATGATTTCATAAAAGCAAGGACTTTTTCCAACCCCTGTACTTGTGCCTTCATTTTATTAATTTTATAGCGCAGTTTATTATTTGCCTTGATTCGTTCCTCATGTTCCCCTTATTCTAATTTTTCATAAATCGGTCAAAGGTTTCTTTATTTTATTTAAACAATTGTCAAATGATAAATTTATTTTTAACCCGGCTACTGTATAAATTTCCGCTCATGATCGCATGTATTATCTGGTTGAGTCTCATTATTCGTGACGTAAGAAGTAGACAATGTTAAGGACGCTAGGCATTTAAGCCAACTTTGGGGCGTAATTTTTTCCGATCTATAGTTTTGAGTAAATCTCTAATGTATGGTGCAAATAATCCTCTATCCGTTTATTTTCTTTGGAGGGATAGAATTGCGTAAATAATGTAAAGCTGTTGATATGCTCTATTTAATGGAAGCCTATTGTAACAGGGAGAAATGGGACGCGACTGTAGTCACGTGATCAATAGTCGTGACAATGGTAAGTCGGCTGTAATA